>VZQC01014815.1:933833-1005982 GCA_009823505.1 Rhizomys pruinosus | reverse complement strand
AAAAAAAAAAAAAAAGCATATGCTGGGCTGGAGAGATAGCCTAGCGGTTAAGAGTGTCAACTGCTCTTGCAGAGGACCTGGGTTCGATTCCCAGCACCCACATGGTGGCAGAGAACCGTCTGTAACTCCAGTTCCAGGAGAACTCCAGTTCCAGGGGAATCCGACACCCACTTCTGACCTCCTCGGCATTGCACGACACAGGTACACAAACCTACATGCAGACAGTACATTCATACACATACAGAAATAAATAAAATTAAAAAAATTAAAAAAGCATATGCTTACATATACACTTATATACACTTCAGATATTACTGGGCAGACACACTGGAAAGTGGGGCCCTTGGTTATCTACGGGGAAGGAAACGGGGGGGGGAGTAGGATACCTCAAATTATTTCTGTATGAGTGTGTATGTGTTCATGTACACATGTGTGTTCAGAGGCACATGCATGTATAGGCCAGAGGACAACTTTAGGTGTCATTTCTCAGGTGCTGATCAATTACCTTCTGTCTTGGAGATGGTTGGGGTCTCTCCTTGTTTGGAACTGGTCGTGTGCTAGACTGACTGGCCAGCCGACTCCAGGGACTGACCTGACCCTGCCTCCCCAGAGCTGGGATTAAACCACACACCTCCACGCTGTGCTTCTTTAATGTGGGCTCTGGGGGATTGAACTCACATCCGTGTGCTCCAGCAGCAAGCACTTGCCTGAATGAGCCATCTGCCCAGCCCCAGATGCAGTGTTGAACCTTGTAAATCACCCTGTGGCAGCTATTACCTACTGATGAGTTACATGCAGAAAACGCAAATGCACACCACAGAGAGAATGCTTCCAGACAGTGCCGGTCCCCAGGGCCTTTTCTGAAAGCCAGTGGTACAAAGTGTTGACATTTAAAAATACATAAAACTGTAGTTTTCTGGAAAACCCAAGGGATGAGTGGAAGTCACTCCTCTGCCTGCAGTTTGGATGGACATGTTCATCCTCCTATGGACTCTCCTTCTAGTGGACAGAAGCCCCTCCACCTGGCCATCCCTAAATGTGAGCCCTTTGGTCACATACACAACTTACAGAAAAGGAAGCTTCTGGGCTGGTGAGATGGCTCAGTGGGTAAGGCGCTTGCAGCCAATGTATATGATCTGAATTCAATCCCTGGGGCCCACATGGTGGGAAGACAGAACTGATTCTTCTAGTTGTTGTCCGATCCCCATATGTATGTCGTGGCATGCATGGGCATGCACTCTTTCGGTCTCTCCCTTGTGTGGACACACACACACACACATCACACACAAATAAATTAATACAATATTTAAAAATTGAGAAAGGAAAAAAGGGGATGGAGAGCTGGACCAGCACTTAAGAGAGACTGTTGCTCTTGCAGACGACCCAGGTTTGGTTCCCAGCACCTACAAGTTAGCTCACAATTCTCTGTAACTTCAGGTCCAGAGGATCTGATTCCATGTTGTCCTCCAAGGGTGCCAGGCATGCCTGTGGTACATATACACACACACATACACACATGCAGGAAAAACACCTATGCACACAAAATAAAAATAAATAAATCTTTTTGTAATATAGAAAGAAAAGCCAGGTGTGATGGTACACAGTTTTAATCACAGCAATCAGGAGGCAGAGGAAGGTGGAGCTCGGTGAGTTCAAGGCCAGCCTGGTCTACATAGTGAGTTCCAGGCCAGCTGGAGCTACGGGGAGACCCTGTCTCAAAAAAGGAGAAAGAAAGAAAGAAAGGAAGGAAGGAAGGAAGGAAGGAAGGAAGGAAGGAAGGAAGGAAGGAAGGAAGGAAGGAAGGAAGAGGCTGCCTAGGCTTCTTCCCTAGAAGTCCAGATTTTAAGGTGAATCCGAACCTGTCAGGCAGTGTCTGTGGAGCGCTGTCCTCTTGTCCGCCCATCTTGCTCACCTGCCTTCCTGGATCGCTGCTTCATTTAGCATTTTAAACTCCTGGCATACAAATGGGAGATTTATGACCTCGGAAACCCAAATGTTTTTGCAGAGGCTCTGACCATGTCTGAGAAGATGCTCAGATTACCGACCCAGTGACATCACATACAAGTCTCAATGCAATTATATTTACTATCATAAACAGGTGCACTTTGGACTGGTTATTTCATGTTTCACAATTCATTTCATCAAAAAATTTTACTTTACAGAGAAAGAGAAGGTTGGCAAACACACCTGTGGTTCCACGGACAGATTCTGGATTTCTGGTGTGATGCTGTCTGGCAGACAGTTCACCCATGGACAGATTCTGGATTTCTGGTGTTATGCTGTCTGGCAGACAGTTCACCCTTGGATCCTTCACTCAGGTTTCCAGAATCACAGGGCAAGATATAAGCTACAATGAAAGGACCATAGGTGGGCTTTGTGGATGGAGCTAATGGCAGGTCAAACTTGGGGACAAACAGGCAACAAACAGCTGATCTGGTGGACCCCATTTGAGATCGGAGTGGCTGGGGCTATATGCTTCTCTGGGATGGCCTTGCATTACTGAGCCAGCCAGTCTGGCCTTTATCTTTGAACACACTAAATAAAGCCCTTTGGACCAAAATGCCATTCGAACCCAACCCTTCTCTGTAACCTAGTTGACTGGTTCGGATCCCTCCCTGACAGTAATTTTCTCTAAACCAATGCCCCAAACACAGAGAAGGGGAACTCTAGAAGTGTTGACTTCCTGGGAAATAGCTGATTGGGTACTAAAATATTAAGATGGCTTCTACACTGCCCCCCACCCCCGCCCTTCCCACATAGTGGTATCTGAAAGACATAGACCCTTCAAGAGGTAGGGCCTGTGTACAGGAAGTTAGGCCACTGGAACATCCTTGAAGGGAGTATTGGGGCCTAGTCCCTTCTCTTCCTGTTCACTGGCACCATAGAGTGAGCATGCCTCCTTTGCCATACACTTCTCTGTTTAATTTAATTTACTTAATTATTTTGAAACCAAGTCCCATTCTCTATAGCCCAGATGGTCCACCACATACCATGTCAGACAGTGCCAGAATAGGCAAAATGGCCAAGTGTCCACATACTAAAAGTCCATCAGCCAGAATAAACCTTTCCTTTATAAAAAGGTGTTTACCTCAGGCACTGCGTCACAGTGTTAGAAAATCGACTGACACAGGGTTGGAGAAGGTGGAGGGGGAAGTCAGCATCCCAGTTTTAGGGATCTATTTGATGGAATCACAGTTTGGGGTCTTTAGAAATACACAAAAGAAGACCTGTAACAAAATTCCCTCTCTTCATGGAGCTTATACTTCAGTGGAAAGAAACAAACTAAACCTAAATATACTACAATAATATTAACAATAGTGTATTGCTGGTGATATATGATCAGGAGAAAAAGGTAGAGAGAAGGCAGTTCTGGGCGTAGTTTTCACTTAAAGAAGGCTGACAAAAGCTTACTAGAGGGTGATATTGCAGGTAAGTGGGGGGATACAGGTCCAAATGCTCAGGACAGAGCTGCCAACATGTACAAAGGCCCCAAGGAACAGTGTGCTTTGCTTGCATAGGAAAGCAGGGACATGAGTGTGGGTGAGGCAGGGGAGACAGGAGGGGCAGTCGGAGATGAGGGCGGGGGCACATGGGGGTCACCATGTCAAGTCTTCAAGCTTTGGTGAGGGCTTGGATCTTCTCTGAATGCAATGGGAAGCAAATGGCGGGTGTTTCAGCAAAGGGTCGTCCTGCTAAGACTTGTGGGTAATGGAGAGGTAACATGGAGGAAGAAGGACAGGGGCTAGGAGACTGAGGTGAGGGTCCAGCTGTGGCGAGGTGGGCCTGGTTAAGTGAGCAATGTGAAATGGCCAGTGCTTGTGTCTGAAGTCAGAGTCAGAGGCTTCGTGACTGACAAATACAGTGTCACGGAATGTGGGAGGAAGGCAAAAAGAATGTCCCCAAAGTATGTGGCCCAACAGCCAGGAGGGAGCACAGAGCACCACTGTCTGTAGAGCGAGGCCTACAGGAGTCTGCGCAGGGCAGTGGAGGAAGTCAAGGTTTTCTGGGCTTGAAGGAAGAGGAGAGCACTTCTGGCTGAGCGAATAGGGAGAACAGGCCTAGCGCAGATGTCGTGGCTGGGTACCCCAGAGACAGCGAGGGAGAACAGGCCTAGCGCAGATGTCATGGCTGGGTACCCCAGAGACAGTGAGGGAGAACAGGCCTAGCGCAGATGTCGTGGCTGGGTAACCCAGAGACAGCGAGGCTCTCTGAGGCCAGGGTTCCTGCGGACCAAGGTGGGCAGAGGCTGGAGGCAGAGCTGGAGAGGTCAACACAGACTGACTTGGGGACGACCTTGAACACACGATGGCATCATGACCGAGCTAGAGAGGAGTTGGAGCCAATGGGTCCCATTGGGGAGAATCACAGGAGTGGTAATGGGGGGGGGGACCATAGCTTTCAGAATAATCACTCTGATCACACTACAAGCACTTCTTGGCAGACTGGAGATGGGGGGTGCTGGCTAACTAGTGGGGGTGTGCAGGCTCACCCAGGTGCTTGGCAAGTCTTAAAAACTCCTTAGAGGAGTGAGCCCTCACATTTCCTAACGAGTACCTTGAACACTGTTACCATTCATTTTGAATACAAACATTTCTCTGTAAAATTATTATATTTAAATCATGTGTTTTCTGTTTGCCTTTTGGAGAAGACAACTTTTAGCAGATCAGGCCTCAGGTGAGGTCAACAGGATCTATGGTGGTTGTAATTGTTTCCTTCTTCTTCTGACAACCAAATGCTTCAATGCACTTTGTTGCTTGCATCCTCTCAAACACCTGAGAAGCCTTGCTTGTTATACTTATCCTGGAGTTGATGGCTTCTCCATGCTGTACGATGTCTTCATATGTATCACCTAACAGCCTGCCATTAGAGGTCTGTGGGAGTCATGGTTGTTGGCTCCTTTCTGAGTAGATGGGGAGGGGGGTTCCTCAGGTTCCCGTGTAGGCAGCTGACTGGGGGGGAGGGGGGCGGGACAAATGAGCTCTGGGCAATGGGCGATGAGCGGAGCAAGCAGATGTGTGAGTGCTCAGCACGCTTCCCCCAATGCAGACCTTGAACTCCCCCAGGACCTGGCAGGTGGAGGAGTCCCTGGGTCTCAGCAGAGCACAGACTACCTGACCTCCGCCCAAGAACCTGATTCAGAAAGGTGGCAGGAGTATCTGTTGTCTAAAGCCAGTGGGAGGGGAATAAACTCAAGATTTCTGATGAATACAAAGCATCTGGTTTGATGTTTCTGAGTTCCAATCGGAACACGGAACCTCCTATCTGCATAACTCTTAGGAACGTCACCAGTTCGCCTGAGCCGCATTTGATTCCCTGTCTGCTGGGACAATGGTTTCTGGTGCGTCTACCATCGCCAAACGTGAGGATACAATGAGTTTTCTTGGAAGTGACTGTGCCCTAATCACAGCTGCAGATGGGAACGGCTCCCTCAGTGACTGTGGGTGAAGCCTGCGCAGCTGACAGTCACTACTTCCTTGGGGTCAGTGATTAGAGTTCATTGCTTCATTGTTCTACAAAAGCCACATAATACACTCCAGTGATAGGCCAGGGTCATGTGAAGTCAGATTCTGATACGACCAGGGACCGGATGAATGTCCAGCAGCTAAGCCCACTGGCAGCTCTTCCAGAGGATCTGGGTTCGGTTCCCAGCACCCCTATGGTGCCTAACAACCATTTATAACTCCAATTCCAGGGGATCTGATGTACCTTTCTGGCCTCTCTAGGGATTGCAAATGCACACACGCATGCATGCACACACACACACACACACACACACACACACACGCAGGCGAAACACTCATACACATAAAATAATAAATAAGTAAATAAAACTTCTTAAGAAGTGAGGCTAGCAGAAGTTTTCAAGCCCATTCCCAGCAAGCAAACTCCAACAATTTGCCTTTGGCAGAGAAAGATGGAAAAATGGAGGCTCTGAAAGAAAGGCTTGGCACTGAGCCCTGTCCTCCTCCCAGGGCTGGTCAGAGAGGACAGTGAGGGAGGAGCAGAGAAACTCGGGCACCCCAGCTTCTACCCTGGGGCAGCAACACGTATGCAGGAGGGTCTGTGTGCTCCACTGCCACGAAGGGCACACCAAGCTACTGTTCCTAACCCAGAAAAAGGGCTTCCTGACCCTTACAGCAGATGACACCATGACACAGACTGATTTGTCCCTGGGCCATTTTCATCCACCTGCTTAGATCGGGAGATATTACCATTTGGCCTTTTATTCTAACTACTTATTAAATGTCAAGTACTTGACATTTCATGTATGAAGGAACTGAAGCACAGCGAGGCTTTGTAACTGCATGAGGTCACACAGCCAGAGTTTGGCAGAAGCAAGAGCTAGCCTCTGGTCCCGGACCCTTTACCACTGTGTGCATAAGGGAGGGACAGACACAGAAGGAAAGTGGGAGTGACTCTCTCCTACCGCATGCCTTACAGTGGGCTTCACATACCCTGACACCATGTTCTTATGTTTGTTCTAGCATGAAGGGTATTCTAAACCCATTTTACAGGAAGAGAAACAGATGCCCAGAGAGGCTGATTTATGTGTTCACACATAAATCGCAAAGCCAAAATAACACTGGAACTGAGGAGATAGTTCAGCTAGTAACATGATTGCCATGCAAACATGGGTATCTGAGTTTGATCCCAGAACTAATGCAAAAATCCGGGTGTGGTGATGCATGGCTGTATTCCTAGTGCAAAAATCAGGGTGTGGTGATGCATGCCTGTATTCAGGGATGCAGAGACCAGTGGATGCTGAGAACCTATTGCTGGCCAGCCAATCTGACCTAGGCAGCAAGTCCCAGGACAACGACCTTCTTGACCCTGTCTCACAGGAGCAATAACCAAGGCTGACCTCTGGCTTCCAAATGCACATGCACATGTGAACATGTAAACATCCCACACACATGCTCAAATTGGCAAGCTGGCAATCAGAGTTAAACTGACTACTAGGCAGGAGGTCTATAGCTGAAGGGTATGTAGACTTTGGGGAAGAAAACAAAATACTTTAAGAGGTGCAGAGACAGATCACAGAAGGGAGATAGAAGGCAATCCCAACTCCAAACAAAAACAAAGCACACAAAAACACACAGCAAAAACAAAACACACACAAAAAACCCCAAAACAAAAACAAAACACAAAATAATGACAAAACTGAACATCTAAATATAAGACAATGAGCTAGAGTTCTTTATCCAGGGACTTTTGCTTGTAGGTGTAGACAGATGAGGACTCTAGCATTAGGACTGAAGAAAGGCTTACACGCCGGGCCAGTCCTACACTCAGCCAAGAGCTACTGTGAGCGTGGCCAGCTGCGTGCTGTCACCCTTCGCATCTTCCTGCGCTGCATCATTATGGTCATATACTTTGTCAATTCTTAAACATAAGACTCACTGAGTAATCGCCAGTTATTTTGCAACATTTGCTAATCCACAGCTAGAACATTCCTCTAACCTGAAGCTAGAGAGGAGCCTTGCAATTATGATACAGGAGTCTTCGAAGCTCATTATCATACTCGTGAGTGACACAGACGATCATTAATTAGGCATTCCAAGCATAAGTATATATGTATAAATTAGCATCTATTCACCATTTAAACTGTAAGTGATTTTTCATATCTGAATATTAACTATGAAGAAAAATAACTAAGTTTTCTGAAGTGAATTCCACAAATAATACCCACCCTTGATCTAAGAAAGAAAACACAGAGAAAAGATTCTAGGAACAGAATTGGACCCAAGAGAGGGTCAAATACTGTTGCTTTATCGCTGTTCATCTGTCCGTATGTTCCCGGCTCCACCTCTTCTTATGCTTCTGACTATTGCTTCAAGAGCTATGTGTGAACCTTTAATTGTAGAGAATCCTAGACAGGGAGCTGCTGTGAACACCCTTGTACTTCTGTATCTGTGCACGCTCACTGTTCACGTGCTCTTTCTGTGTTATTGGGCATGACCTGTGGATAGAGGATGAGGTGGAGGGCCCCACATGAATATAGAAAGTTCTACCTTCCAGGACGTGGTTGTCTGTCTAGCAGAAAAAGTGAGACCCTAAAAATTCTAATGCCGGTTGGACAGGCACGGCTGCCTGAAAGAGAGGAGGAACAGACCTCTGCTGGTGCAGGGAGGACCGGGCAATGCATTGTAAAAGAATGGCAGGATGTACAGGAAGGAGGCTGCGAAATGCAGGTCTGGCAAAGTTTGGGTAAACCAAATGTCACCTACCAAGAAACCAGAGCCAAGTCAATGTCTAGTATTACATCCAGTTTTGAACTGTGTGACTTCTGAAGCCAAGAAGGACCCACCTCCAGCTATGTGTGGTGGCGCATGCCTTTAATCCTAGCACTCAGAGGCACAGAGGCAGGTGGATCTCTAAGAGTTCAAGGCCAGCCTGGTCTACATAACGAGTTCCAGGCTAGCTGGGGCAACAGGGAGACCATGTCTCAAAAAAGTTTTCAAAAAAAAAAAAAAAAAAAAAGAAAAAAACCAACCCCACCTCCAACTTTTCAACGTGGCCAACTCCCTTCAAGTCTGGGACCCTGTCAGTCTCAGGATCATGATAAAGGCATTCTGTCATCCTCCGCACAGGTGACAATGGTACTGCTCCCTCTACGCAGCTTGTGTAGGTGCCTTATTTTTCTTGTGCTGGTCTCGGATTCATGCCAGCACACCCAATATTCCATGATGAGTTTTCTTGTAGCTGGTGGCACACTGTGGGGGCGTGGCTGTCCTGGATGAGGGCTGGAAGTTGCAGTTGAGCCCATTCTGCCTAGGTAGCGTTCACTGCTCTGCGTGGAGACTGAGGCTCCCACACCTAGGCTTACCAAACTCTTAAGTTTCACCAGAGTAATTTTTGTGTGGTGGTGCTAAAGCATTCAAATGCATTCTCTTAAGTAGGTCACTAGTAAGCAGGGTAGACCTCAGATCTTCCACCGTCCTGACATCTCTGTATAAAAGTCAGGTCATGCAGGCTTGGGAAGAGCCCTGAGAGGTGGCCTTCTTTTGCTGACATACTTCTTCACCCATGGCAAGTCAGGTTGTGGGCCAATTTGGGGGCAAAAGCCCTTATTCTGAAGCTTCTGTGGTGCCTTAGTTCTTGAGATGCTTTGGATAGGACTGAAGACCTATCTACTTCCTTCCAGAAATTTCCGTGGCATAGGTGTCAGCAGCTACCTAGGTCAGATGGATCACAGGGAAGCTCCCAAATAAAAGTCAAGTGTCCAGCAGTATGTCTCCTGCATAGGGATCCGGAGTCTTCTTCACGTTAGGAATTGGTACATATTGCCAAGTTTGTGTGGCCTTGACAGAAACAAACAGCAACTGTGGAGTACCAGCTATTATTAAGGAAAGAACAATCTAAAATCAGGACTGCTGATTTTTTCTATGCTCCTGGCTAAATAAATATCGATCCCTCATTTGTGGGGGTCAATTCATGTGCAGGAATACAAACACTGTATTTTAGTAGAAGCAGAACTACCTCTGGCCACGAATACTCATAATCAAAATGGTAAGAAGATTCTTGACTTCTGGATTACTACAGGGAATAACAATTAGTTAAGTGGAAAACTGTTCATTAAGATGGTGTTCTAGACGAAACCCCGTGCCTGCCAAGCAGCAGACACTAACAGGTTAGAAAGCAGAGGGTATCATTCAGTTAAAGAGACCCACAGGGGTCCAAGGGCACTCTGGTCCTAGCAATTCAAAGGGGAAGAAAGATAAGGGGGGAACCAAGGTCATTTCAAGGAGCCTATTTGGAGGGAAGATATAGAATTGGTTCTCACAGAAAATGAGGGCATTGATATGACCTTCCTGACACATGTACCCCTCGAATCTTAAAAATTGCACAGAGGGGGAAAAATAGAATCTGAACTGGGTAACCTGAATTTAAAATATCTTAAATTTAATTACATCATAGAAAGAATATAAACATCTTGTCTTGCACGCTGCCAGCAAGGATCTGTTTTAAGAGATAACCGGGGTTGCTGAGAATGTAGCTTAGTTGCAGGAAGGCCTGGGTTTGAACTTTGTTCACATGTAAAGCAGGTGCCCGTATTTCCTGCCCTTGGAGGCCGAGGCAGGAAGATCAGGACTTCAAGGTCATCCGCAGATGCATCAATGAGTTTGAGGCCAATCTGAGCTCCACTAGACCCTATCTCCTCTGAGAGTCGTGGGGGGAACTGGCTTCAGTCTCTCTCCCCGGTGTCTTTTAAAACTGGGCAAAGCTCTTCCTTCTTTCCACCGTGGCCTCTGACAAAAATGAGGTACCAGAGCTTGCTGCTCGCATTCCCGAGCTGCACCAAACGCTGGTTGGTACAGCTTCACACAAAGAGATGGTCTGAGGCCAACCTATGGAGACACGTTCCAATTAGGCCATGGAATGAAAATTACAGGGCAGCCACAGAGGCAAGTTTAAAATTAGGACAAACTTCACTTTGGGCCTCTTAAGCCTCAAAGAGTTAGTAGATGAGGCAAGGAAAATGGAAGAAAAAAAAATAGCAGTAAGAACTTGAAAAGCAAAATCCCCAGACTTCAGTTCTTTCCCATGGTTCTCATAGTAGCGTAAGCTTTTTGAGCATCTGAAAAGCAGCAGAAAGAGCTTTGTTAGTCCCTCAGCTGCTTCACAGGAGACGCTGCTTAAGGCACGGCCAGTGAGGAGATTCTGGAGGTAAAGAGGCCAGTAAAATCCTGGCTGGGAAAGAAGGCAAAGGAATACAAGTGAGGCACGAGCCCTTTCCATCTAGCCTGTCACTCAGGGCTTGATTCCAAGTAGAGCCCATGGTCATCAGTCAGTCTCAAGGGGGGCACGGGAACAGCCGTGCTAGGCACTCGGGGCTTTCCCCAGGAATGCTGAACCACCAGTCCTATCCCCACGGAGTCTGGGGTGTGCAGGGTGCGGGGTGACTAACAGGACTGTCACACTTTTGTCCATATATATATATATGCATATATATGGAAAATATATATATGTAATATATATTACACATATATATTTTAATATATATAATTCTGTGCATTTCAAACATGTTAATCATATTTAGACCTTCTCTCCTCTCTGCACCCCACAGCCCCCTCCACCAGACTTCATGCATTCTGTTATATATGTGAAGGCCTACTGAGTCAAATTTGTGTCCCCAGATGTCCCTTGGTGTGAGTCCATCCACTGGAGCCTGGTCAGCCTATCTAGTGTCACCCCCTTAAAGAAGACAGACTCTCCCTTACCCAGTGGCCTCTCACTACTAACTGCTTGCCAGCTATTGAGCAACTACCATCCTCCCTACAGAGGTGGACTCTGAGGAATGACCAGAATGACACAGGGAGCTAAGATGCGTTTTCTTGTTGCCTCTTCAATCTTACTTGCTCCTCAAAGTTAGGAAAACATCATCTACATTTCCCTTCTCTTGAGACCATTTTGGTTTGGGCACTATGTTTGTAAAATAGTATCACGAGCCCATTATTTTCTATGCTAAGAAAAAGGTTTTTTTAAATATATTTTTTATTGTTATTAAACTTTTTCATAATCATACATCATTTCTCTATCCAATTTAGACTCATTTCCCTTTCCATGCCCCCCACCCCACCAGAGTTCATGCATTTTGCCATACATGTCTTGCATCTTTTTCTGAGTCTTTCCAGAGTTTTTTTTTTTTTCAAAGCAGAGGATTATTGTTCTGGGGAGAACTTCACTGTTTCAGTTGGGGTTTTTTGTCCTAGTTCTTTTGTTCTTGTTGTTGTTCCTTCCAACTTGTATTGCTTCAACACACACACACACACACACACACACACACATCCTATACTAAAATTATGTCATTTGAAAACAGGTTTTTTTAAAAAAACAAACCCTCTCTTCCTCCCCTGAAAGAGTTGTAACTTCAAGAAATTAAGTGATTCCAAAACTGAATGAATTATTCTTTTACTATACAAAGATATATTTTCACCTGACATCATGTTTCCAGAAAGCTCAAGGGTGTGCCTATGCAAATTCCAACATCCAACTTCTGTCATATTATCCAGAAGTGATTAGTAGTGTCTGAATAGAAGGAGCCAGTCAGATACCAGCGTCCTTGCAAGGCCTCATAATTGGTTGGTCATGGGCAGCACTTTTCCAAACTCCATTTTTTTTGGGGGGGGGTCTTTTCAAGACAGGGTCTCCCTGTAGCCCCAGCTGACCTGGAACTCACTCTGTAGCCCAGGCTGGCCTTGAACTCACAAAGATCTGCCTGCCTCTGCCTCCCGAGTGCTAGGATTAAAGGCGTGCGCCACCACGTCTGGCTCCAAACTCCATTTTAAAACTCACCCTGGAGGTGGATTTCCTCAAAAGTACCTTAATTTCCAGTTGAACATTCATAAGGGGCAGAAAATAGAAGACAATAGAACACGGATGGATGGTTGCTATCACGTGTACTTCCCTGATTGCTGGAAGTGTATGCGCCAAGCTAGTTAAAGTAAAGGCCCACATTTTAGGTCTGTCTGAAAAACAACGTTTCGGTACATAGGGAGAGGAATGAATCTCCAAGTATAGTGTAAATTAAGAAGTCAAGGATATCACTGGTGGGCTTTACTACTGAGGTGGCTGTATTAAGCCTCTAAAGCTCTAGTCCAGCGTGTTAATAAACCGGCTCATTGTCTCAGGACACCTCTTCAACAGGTGTCATCTTTTAGGATCCACGACTCACTTTGTTAAAGCTATTTCAGTTCCACTTAGGGCACAACTAGTTCCACAACTTGATCCCATTGAAATATTTGGTGCCTGCTGATATGTTCATACAGATTTGCCAGATCTTGATTATGTTCTGGCAATTAAAGCTATTAAGTCAGTAGACAGACAGCAGGTTGTTTCATTGCTGGTTGAAAAAGCCAGCTTTCTTTTCTCCCCTTTTCATGTGACAGCACTGTAATTAGCCTTAATCAAATACTATTTGTGTTCAGTGCTGTAACTTTGCTTCCTTGGCCAGGAAACACTGCCAATCTAGGAAAAGGAGAAATACGATTCTGGTCCGAAAGCAAGAAAGATGGGGTGTCTGGGAACTTTCTGTGCTCTGTTTGTGAGGATCCTGTAAATCTAAAGCTGTTCTAAAATAAAAAGTTTAATTTTCAAAAAAGCACGAGGCTGGGCTGGAGAGATGGCCTAGTGGTTAAGAGCACCAACTGCTCTTGCAGAGGACCCGGGCTCGATCCCCAGCACCCACATGGCGGCTGAGAACCATCTTTAACTCCAGTTCCAGGGGAATCCGACGCCCTCTTCTGACCTCCACAGCACTGCACGACACGGGTGAACAGACCTACATGCAGACAGTACATTCATACACATAATAAATAAATAAAAATTAAAAAAAAAGCACAAGGGTTAAGGTTGTGGTTCAGAGGTAGGTCAAGTGGCTCAGCATGTACATATCAGCAGGCACCAAATATTTCAATGGGATCAAGTTGTGGAACTAGTTGTGCCCTAAGTGGAACTGAAATAGCTTTAACAAAGTGAGTCGTGGATCCTAAAAGATGATACCTGTTGAAGAGGTGTCCTGAGACAATGAGCTGGTTTATTAACATGCTGGACTAGAGTGTTAGAGGCTTAATACAGCCACCTCAGTAGTAAAGCCCATCAGTGATATCCTTGACTTCTTAATTTACACTATACTTGGAGACTCATTCCTTTCCCTATGTACCGAAACGTTGTTTTTTTCAGACGGACCTAAAATGTGGGCCTTTCCTTTAACT
Organism: Rhizomys pruinosus; assembly: GCA_009823505.1. Classification (NCBI taxonomy): domain Eukaryota; kingdom Metazoa; phylum Chordata; class Mammalia; order Rodentia; family Spalacidae; genus Rhizomys; species Rhizomys pruinosus. Next base: position 992,267 of record VZQC01014815.1, on the reverse strand, counting down.
AGCTTGGCGCATACACTTCCAGCAACCAGGGAAGGCCCTGGTTTCTGCTGCAAAACACTTTTTTATCTGTTTTTTGTGTTTTTTTTTTTTTTTTTGACAGGGTTTCATGAAGCCTAAGCTGACCTAGAACTCATGATGTAGCGGAGGCCAAACTCTCCATCCTTTGAGTTCCACCTCCCAATTTCTAGCGTTGCAGGAGTGTGTTACCACTCCAACAAAGAGAACAGATAAACACATTTTAAAATTTTTAATTAAAACCCAAGAACCATGAAGGAGAGAATTAGAAAAGAAGGAGAAAGAGGCCTCCTACTTAGGGTAACTTTAGCTTTAGAGTCTACCTTTTAAAAGGCAGCCTTGGCAACTTTCCGTGGTTCAGTGGAGTTTCTTTTGACACCTCAGGTTACTCTGTTGCTACACTGGGTATCCTCAAGGGCTTCATCCTTTCCACTGTAGTAAGTTTGTAACTGAGAGAAGAAGTGACTGAAAGGAAAGACAATCACCACAGAAAAATGATTCTTCCCCAATGTATCCAGACTTCTAGTTTATTTCTCTGTGTATCTTAAACCCCTAATTACTTTAATATCTCTAGAAGGCAGAGCTTGTCAGGTAGGGGATGATGGTTGTGAACAGGTAGAGTTAGGGTTTCTCAAACTATCCCACACACAAATCACTTGAGGATCTAGTGAAAAACCACATTCTGATCTAGTGCACCTAGAATGGCCTTCAGATTGTGTCTGAAGCAAGTTTCTAGTTAATGCCAAAGCTGGACCATTCTCTGAGTAGCAAGGGCTAAGGACTAGTAACTTGGAGAGTGCAAATGACCCAAATCAGACTTGCACTGTTTGTTTATGTAGTTGACAATGAAAAGCCTACTTGCATTGGCTGCCACAAAACAAACACATTCTTCTACTATCTTCTGATAATAATTATCAGACCGTATTTTCAAAACAGAGTAGCACAAAAGCATTATATGTATGAGGCAAATTGTTTGTGAGCTCAAAGAATCCCAACAATAGGAGAAATTCTTTATTCTTGCTCAAAGTCCCCCGGCCAGTGAGCCTTTGCGATAGGAAGTGATTGCCGTGGACAATCTGTAAAGCAGTGGTGTGCTCTTTGTTAATTATTCTGAATATATGTCTCCCTATACCTAAATAATTTTGCACCTGTGAAACATTGTATTAGAGCTAGTATCTTTTTTTTTTACATCCCTAGACAAAGAATCCCAGGGCTGTCCCTCTTTGTATATTTGTGTCTTTGTATTTTTGTGTGACCCATGGTGGCAGCTGAGGCTGTAAATAAAACCAGGGTTCTAGGATCGGTGCACATTGGGCTGCCATTTTACATCATTCCACATTCATTTAGCCATTTAACAGTAAGACTGGTGATTTTCCCAGTTCTGTGATCATCAATGACTTAAAAATTCTCATCTCCACAGTGAGAAGCCAGAGAGAAACTTTGGAGCATGGCCTAAGAAGAAGCTGGTATTTCCTCTTTTCAGCGTGGTTGATGCTGGGGAGATCTTCAGCTGGGTATTCATAGGCACTGTTATGGTAACTCGGGAAAGATGGCGGAGCAGCTAGAACTAGAGGTACTATGAGATTAAGGAAGAAGTGTGATACAACTCTTAATGGTGCTCCGGAAGAACATCATTTAAGAGATGATCATAGCTGAGTGTCACAGGAGCGTCTAGAAGAAGATGGAGGATAAAATTTAATCAGTCACTTGTAGGTTTGGTAAGAACAGAGGGGATAGTGCCTGTCAAGAGTTGCTCAAGGGGGAAAGGGTAAGAGGATTTGGGGAGGGGACAAGCGTAAAGAAGCAGAGGGGGGTCAGCGATAGTACATGATGAACTGGCCTCTGTACGAACCACGTGGGGTACTTATAGGGGAGAAAAGAGGGACGGGGGAAGGGTAATGAAAATTTTCCTCTTTTCTTTTGGCTCACATTTGGGCCACTGCTAGGAGGAACTAGGAAAATAAGGCGAGTGGTCAGTTAAAGACTCAGGTGATTCATAACCGTCTCTCTCAGCCTGGGGGTTGACAGGGCAATGAGGACATGAATCTAGAAAAACAAGTTATCTTTACTCTGGAGCTGCTGGACATGGTGGCATACACCTTAAGCCTTGGATCCCAACACTTGAGAGGCACAGGTAGGTGGATCTCTGTGAGTTACAGGCCAGCCTGGTCTACGCAGTGAGTTCCAGGATAGCTGGTGCTACATAGGTGAACCCTGCCTCGAAAGGATTAAAAAATAAAAATAGTTCTGGGAACCAAGTTACTTTGGTTTCAAGAATTGTCAGCGTTTAACCAAAATGGGGCAGCCCATTACAAAATGATGTGGCCACGGCCAACAGGATAGAGGGTTCAGTTGATAGCTTTGGGCCAAATCAACACTGAGGTCCAGAGATGAAGATGTCTATGGTAATCCAAAATGACTGGTCTTTTGCCCGCACCTGAATCAGGCATTAAAGGTTGACCATCCTAGGAATAATTCTTATTTATTTATTTATTTATTTATTTATTTATCTATCTATTTATCTATTTATTTATTTATTTATTTATTTATTTATTTATTTATTTATTTATATGTGTATGAATGTACTGTCTGCATGTAGGTTTGTGCACCCATGTTGTGCAATGCCGCGGGGGTCAGAAGAGGGTCTCAGATTCCCCTGGAACTGGAGTTCTCCTGGAATTGAAGTTACAGATGGTTCTCAGCCGCCATGTGGGTGCTGGGGATCGAACCCGGGTCTTCTGCAAGAGCAGTCAGTGCTCTTAACTGCTAGGCCATCGCTCCAGCCCAGAATTCTTTTTTTTTTTTTTTAAGACAAGGTAATTTATGACTTTGAATACTTGGAAAATATAGTCTTTATAACTCACGGACACTGTTGTGGTCACTGCTCCATACAACCATATGGCTAATTCTCCTCGTGTATGTTCTTAAAAGTACAATTACTGAATATAAACAATGTTTTTCCACTTACTTTAGGTTTCTCCCACAACTTAATGAATGAACCCACTTGGGGTTCAGATCTGCTGGTGTGTTGGTAAATATTTAGTTGCCAGCTTTCCACATGAAACAGGAAGCCCAGGGACGCAGCAGCTACAGAGTTGTAGAAACGATGGTGGAAATGCATCCACCACAGACCACCTCAAGTACAAAACTGAGCCTTACTGAACACGGGAAGAAATGTGTTCACATCTCTGCTCTACTTCACAATAACAGCAAGTGACTCTAAAGGATGAGTGTGTGTGTGTGCGCACGCGCGTGTGTGTGTGTGTGTGTGTGTGTGTGTGATGGGATGATCATGCACATGTACATATGTAAGGTGGAGGTCAGAGGTTAGTCTAGGAGCCTTGTTTTGTGAGACAGGCTCTCTCACTGGGAACTTCGGTTTGCCAGTTAGGCAGGCTGCCTGGCCTGGCCAGTTCCCCCTCCTTCCCAGCACTAGAACTATAAACGTTCACAATCTCTTCTCTCGTTTTATGTGAATGTTGGGGACTGAACTCGGGTTGTCATGCTTGTGCAGCAAGTATTTTACTAGGCCAACTTCTTTTTTCTTTAAATAACATTTTTGTTTTAATAATTTAAACAATAACAATTTAGGAGGAGCAAAAGTAATGTTTAGGTCAAAGCTATCTTACCCTCTTTAAAATGTTTCATTTTGCTGATAAAAAATAAAGGCTGTAAGTCCTTGCATTTTTATAATCCCAAATAACTCCCTTTAAATGGCAGCCTCGCCATGTGTTTAACCAGTGCAGACTTTTATGAAGTAAGCCATTTGAATCTTAATGATATAAACACATTGAAAATTCAGAATTTTTCTACATAAACTTAAGCATGGAAGCACTGTTAGGTACAAATCAGTCAGGCCGTGTTTCCCATGAGTCTACTGAATGGTCTAAGACACTACCATGTTTTTTTTTTTTTTTTATTGTTCCTTACAATTGCCTCAGAATAATGCTGGCTTACTATCTTTATGTCTACTCATATCTGAATTGATTTGCTTCAAATAAAAAGTGATTTCAGAGTTGGAGAGATGACTCGGTGGTTAAGAGCACTGGTACCCAAAACCCACGTGGCAGCTAGCAACTATCTGAAACTCTAGTTCTGGGGAAATCTGACGCCCTCTTTTGGCCTCAGTGGGGATTGCATGCATCTGGTGTGCTTACATTCAAGCAGGCAAAGTTCTCATACACATACTAAAAATAATTTTTTTTAAATTTTTATGTGTATGAATGTACTGTCTGCATGTAGGTTGGTGCACCCCTGGAACTGGAGTTAAAGATGGTTCTTAGCCACCATGTGGCTGCTGGGAATCGAACCTGGGTCCTCTGCAAGAGCAGTCGGTGCTCTTAACTGCTGAGCCATTTCTCTAGCCCCCTAAAAATAAATTTTTTAAAAAGTGATTTCAGAGCTAGGGAGACAGCTGGGTTGGTAAGTGCTGGCCGCAAGCCCGAGAACCTGAGTTTGACAGAGTAGCTGTGTAGGGACATCCAGTCATGGCGGTTTGCACTTGGAATCTCAGAGCTGGGGAAGCAGACTGCAGGGCCTGGAAAGCCAGGCATTCTAGCCAAGCGGGTTAAAGTATGAGACTCTATCTCAGAATAAGGTTGATGGTGGACAGTTCCTGCAAAAACCCAAGATTGTCTGATTGGCAGTCACACTCACAGAATGCACACACAAAACACACACATACACACACACCACAGGCATGCATGCATGCATACATACACTTGTGCACACAGGAATGTCTCTTTTTCTTTTTCTTTTTTTTTTTTTTTTTTGGTCTTTTCGAGACAGGGTCTCCTTGTAACCCCAGCTGTCCTGGAACTCACTCTGTAGACCAGGCTGGCCTTGAACTCACAAAGAACCACTTGCCTCTGCCTCCCAAGTGCTAGGATTAAATATGTGCACCACCACGTCCAGCTAGGAATTTCTTTTTTTGTTGTTGTTGTTTTTGTTTTTTTTTTCATTTTTTAAAATAATAATTAATAAGTAATGAATACAAGCATCCTTCATGTAAAACCAATTTGCGAGTAGCTATGCCCAAACTTATACAGCCGAAGGTCCCCTTTGTCTAGCTGGAGGGACTTGTATGTACAAACATGTTGATCAAATAAGAGTCCAGTCTATATTGCTGTAGTTTCACGATTCACCCCAATTGCAGCCCTTACATTCTACCACCTCTTCCGAAGATTGTTCCCTAGGCTTTAGAAAGGAATTTCTTATAAAGAACACTAGAAGCCGGGAGTGGTGGCGCACGCCTTTAATCCTAGCACTTGGGAGGCAGAGGTAGACGGATCTCTGTGAGTTCAAGGCCAGCCTAGTCTACAGAGTGAGTTCTAGGCCAGCTGGGGCTACAGGGGGACCTTGTCTCAAAGAGACTAAAACAAAACAAAACAAAACAAAACAAAACAAAAACCCCTAGAACAGGGATTTCTTTTGAACATCTAACATATGTAACTTTTCTAACATATCACCCCTTCACTGCACTTCTATTCTGTTTCTTTATGAAACTGTGTTTCTCCTATTTCCCCTGTCTACTTGTTACCAGGGAGGAGCTGTTCAAGAGCACAAAAGCTAAGGAGAGTAGAGCTCATGGGCTGCAGAAGGGATGATCCTGCTGAAAAAGTCTCTGGTCAACTAATGTAACTTGAAGAAAAACATTTGCATCGTGATTGCACTTATGTCTTTTCCCATTGGCCAGAGCCACACAAACCAAAAGCCACTGCCACTCACACACCATCTCGAACACAAATGACTTTGGCAGTATACCTAGCATGAAAAATATTGTTTGAATAAAACTAGGAAAGAAGATGACTATTGCTTCAAATCCAGTCTTCTGCTAGCTCTCCTTGTATTCCACCCACCTTCGGATCTTTACAATCTTGGATCATACACATCTGTCTTTTAAAGCCTTCCTAAGCTTTCTACTTGTCAAATTCCTTTTTACCGAGTACCACATTTATGATGAGCACATCAGGTTATAATGCATGCAGAACACAGTAGTCTACCTGCTGGCTTTCTCCAGGTGTCAGGAACCGGAAAGATGTGAAGATCTTCATGTTAGAAAGATGGTGGAAGTCAGCTCAGCAAAAGTAGAGCAGGCCTTAACCAGGGTGTATTTAAATTCACTAGGCTCATCCCCAGATGTCAGGATTATTAATAGGATGGGTTTATGGCTCAGTCTCTGAATCTGTTAAGTCTCAGAAAAGTACCCCCATCTCCAATGTTTCTTACCAATGCCTGATACTTACTGCCTAATCTTTACCTTAGCCACACATTGTAGTTATTTGTTTTACTTTATTTTGAATTTCTTTTTAAAATATTTTATTTATTTTTTTTTTATTTTATGTGTATGAATGTATTGCCTGTCTGTATATAAGTGCACCCATGCTGTGCAATGCCCACAGGGGTCAGAAGAGGGCACCAAATTCTCTTGCAACTGGAGTTATGGACAGCTGTTAGGTGCCATGTGGGTGCTGGGAATTGAATCCTGGTCCTGGGAGAGCTGTCGGTGCTCTTCTCCGCTGAGCCAACTCTCCAGCCCCATTTGTTTTGAATTTTTAAGATTTTGTATGTGTGCATGCACATGTGTGTGGGTACACTCTGTGTGTGCGTGTGTGTGTGTGTGTGTGTGTGTGTGTGTGTGTGTGTGTGTGTTTAGGCCAAAGGTCAACTTCAGGTAGCTTCTATCTATTGCTCTCCATCTTACTTTTTGAGACCAGGTCTCTTACCAAACCTGGACTCTGCTAATTTGGCTATACTGTCGGTCTGCAAGCGCCAGGAATCCTCCTGTCTCTGCTTCCCAGCACTGGAATTACAGACATGCACCACCATTCACAGCTTTTACCTGAACACTGGGTGTCTGAACTTAAGTCCTCATGTCCTTTACCTACTGAGTCATCTCGCCAGTCATGCTTGCTTTACTTTGTAATACTATTTTCACTGAATTAAAATGTAGATAGTTCCAGTTTTGTATTTTCAGCAAAGGAACTTCACATTAACCAGAAGTCTTTGCTTTATAGGATTTAGGGGGGTAACAGAAACACCTCTTGGGAAAGATAAAGTATCCACAACACTGGAACTTCTGGAATCACAGCAGCAGAGACCTTGGGTTCCCACTAACTGAGCATACTAGTCCCAGACCAGCCACGCGCAGAGCTTCACAAGGAGCCACGAAGAACAGTGACGTACTTGAGGCACAGATGTAGATACAGACATGATGGTGGCCAGACAGGCAGGTGTACGGAGTGACCAAAGGAGTATTCAAACCATCTTAAACAATCAGGAGTAAATTAGAAAATGAGTTCAAAACAATAGCAAAACTCCCCTAATACTACCAGAAGGACTCAATAATAAAAATGTACAGTAACTATAGGAAAGAATGGCTCTTCATAGATATTTGGGGGTTCCTCGTGACTTAGTAAAATGAGGAGTGGGGGTGTAGTTCAGTGTTTGTCTAGCAGGTACAAGGTCCAAGCTCCAAATCACAAGTGCTTACTGACACTAAACTAAAAATACAACCTGACTTTAATTCCTTGAAATCTACAGTCTGTGCCTTGGTTTTTAACTTGAATGTGTGGGTGCATGTATGTGTGTGTGCATGCGTGTGAGTGTGGATGCCACCGAGTGCTCGTGGAGGCTCGAGGACAACCTTGGGTGTTGGCTGTGGCCTCTCCTCTTGTTTGAGGCAGGGTTCCGGGCAGTGAGCTTCCAGGGGATCTTCTGTCTCTGCCTCCATTGTGCCTCGGGAGTTCTGGGATCCCGGATGCATGCTGCTTACCACATTGGGCTTTTTATGGATGTTGGGGTTCTGAACTCAGATCCTCACCTTTGTGCAGCAAGTACTCTACCCACTGAACCATCTCCGCAGCCCCTGAGGATATGCCTTTAAAAATAATATGAAAAGGTCCAGTTGGTTTTCTTTGTAAGGAACAGAGACAAACACACACAACACACACACACACACACACACACACACACACACACACACACACACTCCATGCAGCATAGACAGAAGCCCAATCCTGGCTGGGGTCAATGCCTTTCCATTGTAGACTCAACCTAACTTCCAGCTACTTTGTCTTGGTGCTTCAGTATGTCCTTGGGTCAAGGAGTCACTAATTTCCTTGGTAAGTCTATTTCAAGTACCACAAACTGACTTTCTGAGCAGCAGGCTAAAGTATGTTCAGTAGCAATACCTTGATATTTACAGTGTTTACTTGCGCCAGACCTTCTTCTGTGGCCTGTATCTACATTAGCTTACTCCTCACAGACTCCGTGTGAGGTGGGTTTTAATGCCCCCATTTTACAAGTAAAGACACTAAGGTACACAGAGGTCAAGTTCTCTGTCACCTTGAGAGGTACAGAGGACTTGAAATCTTGTAATCTCAGGCCCAAAGCAAGCTTTTAACTACCACCTCTCAGTAAGAACTCTTTCAGGTAAAAAAAAAAAAAAGCCTTTAAATGCATTCATTTGCAGGAACTGTAGTGGCTGTTGGGGGGGGTTCAAACCCTCTCTAGTGAAGATGTTTGCAGATCACAGAAGAGCTCCATCCTTTCATCCGACCAGCATTTTCCATCCCAGGGAGGCAAGCAAGCAGACAAGCATGCCACCTAAACCAGCTGGAACACATCCAAGCAACTGCGAACTGGATTAAACAGAACACATGAGCAAAGCAGGCTGGGTCTGGTAGCGCAGGCCTGTCATCCCAGCTGCTCGGCGGAAGAGAAAGGCAAGTTCAGGGTGTGTTGGAGCTACAGCCTGAGCTCAAGGCAAGGCTGGGCAAGCCGGTGAGATGCTGCCTCAAAAGAAAAGAGTAAAAGGGAGGCTGGGGTATAGGTCAGTGGTGGAGTGCTTGCCTAGCATGCAGAAGCCTCTCAGTTCAGTCTCCTACACTCACAAGCAGGGGCGGGGGGCGGCGGCGGGAGGAGAGGGGGCGCAGACAGGATGTGGAAGGAGAGGCAGAGAAAGGAGAGCAGGGAAGGGAGAGAGATGTAACAGAGAGCAGAAAGGGTGCCTGGCTGCTCAGAGCCAGGAGAGAGATGTAACAGAGAGCAGAAAGAGCGCCTGGCTGCTCAGAGCCAGGATCAGGTGGCAGATGAGGTCGAAGAGGCCAGCTAACAAGTAAATGGACAGTCTCTTGTGATGCCCGGGAGGATGGCAGCTCAGACCATGCTAAACAAGGACCCCCCCCCCAAACACATAGGAAGAATCTTGGTAAGTGCAAAGGAGAAAAGATTTACAGCTCCCTCCCCGCTTTGCCAGACCTTCCAGAGGCTGCCAGAAAATGCTGGATCCACTAGATATGAGGACATACCCTTCCCTCCTGACCCCACCACAAGACAGGCAGGCAGATGAGAGAGGCCGGCTTAAAATACTAAAGAACTGGAAAAAAATCACTTCAAGTTATTCCTGATTCTTTCTGCTTCCCTGTGTTTCTACAGCAGAATATTACACTTGAAAAATGAACGCACGCGCGCATGCACACACACTATCTCCTTTCAGCATGTTCTTTTGTCAAGGATCTTTATAAGCATGAAGAATTTTCATGTTTCATAATTTACAACTAACTTTTCATTTGGGTATTAAATCGTAGGCATTCGAAAAGCTCCCTGACACCACTTTCTCTGACAATGGTAACATATTTATGTAAAAGAATTCACAATACAGATTTTAAGTTAATACTCCTTAATCTTTACGTCTTGCATTTCAACTTAACCTCTCTCAAAGGAAATGGCTTCCAGACTCTCCTTCAAATATTTATAGGGTCTGTTGTAGATGGGAAAACATACACTAGGCAGTCTCCATCCTCTGACTCACTCCTCAGCCTTCTGCCTCCATAAACACAGGGAACCATGACAACGCTGGCCATTCTGCACCCCTGGCTCACGAAGACGCCTTTCCAAGGTGAGCGAGCGCTGAGGGATGCGTGCATGGAAACACTGCAATTTCTAAAAATTTGAGGTAAGAAGGAGCCAAGTTTGTAAACCCGCCACCATCATCAGGCCAGGGTCAATTATCAATGGTATTTGATGCAGATTTTTAAGAAATACATTTTATTACATGTTTGTTTCTTTATTGTGGTGGGGGGCATGGTATGGCATGCATGTAGAGACAGGAGAACAACTTGCAGAAGTCAGTTCTCTCCTTCCACTGTGTGGGACCCAGGGGTAAAACTGAGGCTGTCAAGCTTGTTAGTAAGCACCTTTACCCAGCGAGCCATCTCGTTGGTCACAGATTTCTTTCAATCAACTATTCGGGAGGTGGATGAGTTATGAGATAAAGTCCCTGCCTTCTAAGCACTTACTACAAAAAGAAAAGGTATTGTAGATCTATACACACTAACCATCGCTGTAGCAGAATGTGTCTGTTTCAGGGAAAATGCAATCTGAGTACTGTGGAAATGCAGAGAATCCATAATTAAACTGAACTGGGATGCTCAGAGCAGGCTTCGTGGGAGGAGCAGACCTTGAGATGGGCTTTGAATGAAATAAATGAGCTGGATTTTTATAGATGGAGAAGAAAGGGAGCAAGAAACAAATATTTGCAGAATGGGAAGAGAGCAGAGTCGGGGTACAGAGAATAGTTCAGGGGGGCTGCTGCGTGACGAACGGGGAAACCAGGCCAGCAGGGACGCTGGGCTTACTGTGCACAGCGAAGAGCCATGAGGGGCTCCCAAAGAATATGGACCAGAGAAGAGATCAGCATGCCACAGGGGGCTAGTGTGATGCCCAAGCAGCTCGGATGACAGGTGATGAGGTGTTTCATTTCATTGACTTACCGTCATTTTCTTTTCTCCAAATGAGAGAAGAAGGTCCGTCAAGAATCACATGCCTCTGGGAAGTATCTTTACTACAGCAACTTCCACTGAACTTCAGTGCAAACTTTTATGTCTTTTTTCTATTAGAAGTAGCTCACCCTGGGCCTGGGCCACTATGTTTCCAGAGGTTCAGAGGTTGCCCAGTCATTCTACTCTATTTTAATTTTCCAGATGCAGACATGAACTCTCCCAAGATCACAAATGAGATAACAACAACAACAACAACAACAACAACAACAATAATCTAACCTTTAGACTTGTATTATTAATCAGACACTGTCAGACTCAAGCAACACAAGCATTAGAACATATTTATTTCTGCTTCAGGGACCTTGAAGTTTTGCAATCTCTGCAACCCCAATCTCTTTCTAGTTCTTATGAAGCATAACCACCAGCCTAGGGGCCTTTTGAGCCTTCTTCTCTCATTGCTAACATTTCCACAGAGCTGCAGCTAGGACTCACCAACAGTCTACCCCGCCTCTCTCAATTGACCACTGCCCTGGTGACTGTGAAGTATAAACTACCACAAGTGCCCAAAGATGCTCCTCATCTCTTCAGCAGATTCTACCTTAAATGTCAACAGCCCTTCTCCTCTTGGATGTAAACTGAGCATTTTATTTGATGATGGTGATACATAAATGAATATAACACTCAAACACAAAACTACAGCAACAGGTAGCCAGGTGTGGTGGCCCCTGCCTGAAATCCCAGCATTTGGGAGGCCAAGGCAGGAAGATCAGTATTAAGTTCCAGGTCACCCTGGGTTACAGAATATTCTGCCTCATCTCCTGTGCTGGATAGCTTTACCTGTCAGCTTGACACACCTGAGTAGAGAGAATGTCAGCTGAGGAATTGCCTCCATTGGACTGACCTATGCTCATGTCTGTGGGGAATTTTCTTGATTGTTGGGTGATGTAGGGGGGCCCAGGCCACTGTGGATGGTGGCATCGCTGGGCAGGTGTTGTCGTGTTATGTAAGAAAGCAGCCTAAGCACAGCCCAGAGGAGCAAGCCAGTAAGTAGTGTTCTTCCATGGCCTGCGCTCCAGATTCCTGCCGTGAGTTTTCTGCCTTGGGCTCCTTCAGTAATGAACTGTGACCTGGAAATGGAGTAAAATAAACCCTTTCCTCCCCAGGTTGGTTTCGGTCAGTGTTTTTACAACAGCAATAGAAAGAACCAAGACCACCCGCCCTCCACCAAAATTGTAAAAGTACAGTGGAATGTAATTTGCCTTGTGATCTACATTAATATAAATTTAGATGAAAATGTAAGGGGTATCCTCATCTCCTAGTAATTTTTTCAATTAGTCAGATTTTTATTCCTGGAAATCATTTCGTAAGTTGTTTTCTTATTTTTTTTTTCTTTTCTCTTTCTTTCTTTCTTTCTTTCTTTCTTTCTTTCTTTCTTTCTTTCTTTCTTTCTTTCTTTCTTTTTTTTGTCTTTTTGAGACAGGGTCTCCCTTTTAGTCCTAGCTGACCTGGAGCTCGCTATGTAGACCAGACTGGCCTTGAACTCACAGAGATCCTCCTGCCTCTGCCTCCCCAGTGCTGGGAATTAAAGGCATGAGCCACCACACCCGGCCCAAGACAGTTCTTAGCCGCCATGTGGGTGCTGGGAATTGAACCCGAGTCCTCTGCAAGAGCAGTCAGTGCTCTTACCCACTGAGTCATCTCTCCAGCCCGTTTTCTTATTTCTATGTGGCAAGTTCACGACTCTTTGATCTCAACATTCCCACCTTCCTGGCTGAGAAAATGTTTTCTTGCTTTCTCAGCCTTCTCCCCTTCTGTCTCCAGGACCAGAACTTGGCTTCCACTGTGGAAGCCATTTCTCATGAAGATACCATGTTTTTATCACACCATGAAAATGACCTCACTCTGATTCATTGGAATGGACATTTATAATGACTCTGGGGTCGGGACGGTCAGCAGTGGGCTTGGCGCACTCACCCAGGGAATCTACTCAATCTTGTAACTCGTTCCAGCTTGTAAATGAGAAATCCAAATGTCTTCTTTGGAAAAGCTAAACATTGCTTTCTAATTCAGACCCTTGAGTTTTTGTTATTTTGTACACATGTCTGTGGACACCAGCGGTCAAGGCCAGGTGTTGGTCCCTGGAGCCGTCCTCTTTGTTGTTTTGAAAGAAAGTCTCTCACTCCTACGGAAATCACAAAATACGGTAGGACGGCTGGGCTGGCCCCTGGGATCTGCCGTCCCCACTTCCCCAGTGCTGAGAATGTATACTGCTATGACTGGATTTTTAGGGTGAATTAATTAATTAATTGTGTGTGTGTGTGTGTGTGTGTGTGTGTGTGTGTACACATGCACCGTGGCATACATATGGAGGTCAGAAACAACTTACAGGAATCAGTTCTCTCTTACATCATGTGAGTCCTAGGGACCAAAGTCAGGTCATCAGGCTTGGCAGCATGTGCTTCTGCCCACTGAGCCACCTCACTGGAGTTTTTGTGGCATTTTGAAATATACAATATGTGCCAGGCATGGTGGCACATGCCTTTAATCCTAGCCCTGGAGAGCCAGAGGCAAGTGGATCTCTGTAAGTTCAAGGCCAGCCTAGTCTACATATTGATTTCCAGGGTAGCTGGGGCTAAAGGGAGACTCTGTTTCAAAAACACCAAAAAGAAAAAGAAAAAAGAAAAGAAATACACAAAATGTGACATCTTCAAACACTGGGAATCTTTTCAGGAACCAAAGAAATGTCCTTTGTGGTGGCCACAACAGGAGCGTACTAAGGTTGAAGACACAGTGGTGTCCAGTCTACTACTCAAAAGGTTCATAGAAGTCAATGCTGGAATGTCTTCAGAACAAGTCTATAGAGATCGTCAGAACATGGATCCCACAGATGACAGCTGTGCTTTGTTTCTGACCCAACATCATGACAGTCCATGTCTTCACCGGCCCCCTTGGTCACTGATCTTGTCCTTATCCTTTTTTTTCTTACTGATAAAAGTAAAAGTCACTAAAAATTGAACCAAAATAACTACCATTAACAGTAACCAATGAATTAAAATGAGAGAACTTTTGGGAAGGTGGGGATGTTCTCCATCATAATTGTGGTGCTCGATACGTGGCGCACGTCTTTAATCCTAGCACTTGGGAGGCAGAGGCAGGCGGATCTCTGTGAGTTCAAGGCCAGCCTGGTCTACAGAGTGAGTTCCAGGACAGCTGGGGCTACAGGGAGACCCTGTCTCAAAAGCACCAAAAAAAAAAAAAACACCAAAAAACAAATGACATCTCAATAAAGAATTTAAATATGAAATCTGAGGACAATTTCCATAGAAGTATTGTATCTTAAATATAACAATACATGTGTGAAGCGTTTGATAGTTCTACAGGAATATTTATAATTTAGACATAAACATACTATAAAATATAACAGACTGCCTAGAACATAGAGCCAAGTATCAGATATTTCATCTTATCTTTCAGACAAACACGCTATCTGGATTGCTAGTCAGGGAGACTGTGCCCAATGAGTTCATGGACCCTTTCCTATTTTAGCCTGGGTTTGTGAGTCCAGTATTCATTTGTTATATGACTAACTGGAGTAAGAGTCCAGAGTGTAGCCATAGGTCAAGCTACTTGGCTCATTTGGGTATTTCACCCTTACCATCACTGTCATCACACTGTGGTCAGCTAAGTGAGCTGCCTTAGTCATCAGGGCAGACGCCAGATCACTAACACTGGACCTTAAGAGTATTTTCCGAGACAAGTGGGATTTCTCCAACAAGTCATTTCAAACCTCAGGAGCTTTGCTCTGGCTGCAGAGCAGGAGCAGGAAGGGCGGGGGCAGTCAGGATGCACTTTCCGCACTCCTGTCTGTGGTTTGGGTCATCTGGAAGCCAAATTCAAAACAGTGCTGAATTTATTGGCAGTGATTAAAAAAGTGGAAAATCATCATTGATTTCTTCGGGTAGGTCTAAACTGTGAAGGTTAAGGGCTATAAGTTCAAGCTTTGGACTAGATAATCTTGGAAGTCCTTTGGTTTTGTTGAGCAATTATTACTGGGACATTGCATCACTCTTACTTAGAGCTGTGCTGTCAGGTCAGAGCCTATTAGGACACTTTTGGATCAAGGGATGAATTAGGTCTCCAGAAGTGGTTGGTGGGGAGGGGCCAAAAACATCTGTGAGCATCACGAGTTTGCACCTGACTAACTTTCCAAAGAAATGGCTCAGAGGAAAAGATTTGGCCCTGATCACCTTTCACCTGTGAACAAAGAAAAAAACCCAAAGAAACAAAGGGCTGGAGAGATGGCTCAGCGGTCAAGAGCAGGGGCTTCTCTTGAGGAGGACCCAGGTTCAATTCCCAGCACCCATATGGTGGCTGACAGCCATTCATGACTCTAGTTCCAGGGCATCCAATGCCTTCTTCTGACCTTCAAGGGCACTGTATGACACAGGTGCGCATACATGCAGGGAATACACCCATACACATAAAATAAAAATAATAAAAACAGAAAGGAAACAAAACCCATTTGCTTTCAATCCAAACTGCTTTGCTAAATCTTGCTGAAACAACAATAAAAGGTATATCACTCAGAAATGAGAGTTACACCTTTTTAACTTTTTATTGGGAAAAACACCTTCTAGAAAAGCAGTATTTTTCATTCATTCACCTAACCATATTCACAAGTAAATTTATGACACCTGAAGCTGAATCACATATAAGTATTTTTACATGGCTTTCCGCATTCCGAAATTTGTGAATTCAAGATGTTGTTGACCAATCGAGACCTATCATTCTCTTTGGAAAACAAATCAACCAAAAATTCAATTTCCTTTTACATTTAATTGGGCTTAATAAGTATCTCTTACTTAAGTACCATGTTAACTACAATCAGAGGGAATTCTGAAGAAATGTAAGGCATTCCTGAAGGTTTCATCCTTTCCTGGGCTTATAATTTCATTGGGAAAGACTACAGGCACATTACAGAGCAAGCCTAAACAATGACCTAACCTTACTCGGCTTCCCCATTTGTAAACTGAAGAAGTCAGAATAGATTATTTCCGAGGCTTGCCAGGTCTGCATAGCTTTTTTTTTTATTTTTATATATGTGTATGAGGTATAGGCTGCAACATGCCTACGGGTGCCCAGGGAGGCCAAAAGAGAGTATCAGATTTCCTGCAGTTGGAGTTCTAGGTGATTATGTTGTGGGTGCTGGGAACCAGCAAGGTGGATTTAAACTCCAGCCCTCTGCACAGCTTTTACATATCTTTTTTTTAGACAGGGTCTCCCTGCAGCACCAGCTGTCCTGGAACTCTCTAGATCAGGCTGGCCTTGAACTCACAGAGATCAGCCTGGCTCTGCCTCCCGAGTGCTGGGATTAAAGGCGTGCGCCACCACACACTTTAAAAAAAACCCAAAAACGTCTCCTCTCTCTCTCTCTCTCTCTCTCTCTCTCTCTCTCTCTCTCTCTCGTGGGTGTCAGTCCTCAGTTTCCATCTTGTTTGGGACAGTTGTTCACTGCTGCTTGGCCAGGCTAGCTGGCCCATGAGCTTCTGAGAATTCTCCTGTCTAGACCCCCCCATCTCCCCAGGGGAGCCCTGGGCTTACAGGTACACACGACTGCATCTGCCTTTAGGTGGGTTCTAGAGCTCAGAACTCAGGTCCTCACACCTGCACAGCAAGCCCTTCACCCAATGAGCATCTCCTCAGTCCCTACAAAGCTTTTGACACGAGGCTTATATGCCCTACTTAACAAACAATGAACAGCAGTACAACAGTCAAGTCCAAGTGTGTCACATAAGTAATCAAAACAACAAGAGGTCTGAGCAGAAAGAGGACAGCTTTGGGGTGTGGTACAGGCTTCCTAGAACAGCAGAAATGTCAACTTGGATTTGTGTGGAGAATACAGAGGAGGAAGGATCATTCCTTACCGAGAATGCAGAGAACCTGCTCAGGGTGACTGCAATGGTTCTGGAGTAGGGCCAGGAAAGACACTTCGTGGTGGTCTCTGGCAGGATAGAGGGTTACACACACTCTCAGTAGGTGGCTTTAACTAGGGGAAGCCATTTGACGACTTGATGACCTGTAAGTCGGGTCACCCTGTTCTCGTCTCAGACTGTTCAGCTGCATCTAGACTTTCTTAGATAAAGGCCAATGCCCTTGCCAGGACGCCAAGGCTCTGTATCCCCTCCTCCCATTCAATCTCCTCTGCCTCCTGCTCTTCTCCCACACCAGCCTCTTCAGAGGTCCACAAACAGCAGGCGTGCTTCATGTATCTGCCCTGCTTTTCTTCTGCCTGGATCGCCTTGCCCCCAGGGGAGTCTGTGTTTGGCTGCTCCTTCCTATACTTGTCCAGAGGACACTCAACGCAGTTTTATCTTTACTTATTTATTATAATACTGCAGCTAGAATCCAGAGTCTCACCCATGCTCTGCCAGTGAGCCATCACCATATTTAAAACTGCAGCCTATACTTTCCATAAAGACACCACACACACACACACACACACACACACACACACACACAAACACACACACACCTGTCTCAACCTGCTTTATTTTTTCCTAACATCTAACCAATATTCCACCACACTACACAATTTATTTTGTAAAATATTCTCCATCTAAAATGGAATCATAACTGCTCAGAAAACAACAATGCAACAGTCCAAATACATAATAAAAATACCCAAAACAATAAGCGGGAGGGAGAGAGGGAGGGACGGAGGGAAGGAGGGAGGGAGGGAGAGAGAGAGAGAATGAGATCAGATACACTGCTGTGTTTCCAGAGCCTAGAACAAAGTTGGATATGAATAGGGGCCAGGAAGTATGTGTCCAGTGGACCACATGGATGCACAAATATAAGAAATGTGCTAGGCTGAGCACACAGGTTGAACTGTGTGGAGATGCGGCACTCAGAACACAGAGAGCATGACTGATGAAAGCTTGTGCTGAAGAAAGGCAATAGGGAGAGAAATGGCTGGATGTGGCAGCCACGTGGTATGGCAGCCAGCAGAAGAGACTGCACTGACTCGGCATCCAGGTCTGAACTGAAGAATAGGATTCATGTTGGGAGTTCAGGGGATTGCTCAGGGGTAACAGGGAGTGGAAATGTGCTGGAAAGAAAACAACACATAGTCTGATAAACAAGCACCTGTCATTACACAACTCCTAAACAACACAACAATGCATAGTTTTATAAGCAAGCACCAGCCATATACAACTCCTAAACACAAATGATTTCTGCTGTCTTCCTGCTAGTGTTTCTGAGAATGGCTGAGAGGAAACTACTAAAGAGGAAAGTAGAAATAGTTCCCTTTTAAGCAACTTGAGCACTTCAGTGAAATGGCCTGGCAAAGGCTCGCACTCACTCCGTTCTCCATGCCTCTCAGGGGCCCAGAGGACAACAGAGGATCGATAGATCATGTTTTTCTCTTTGTCCGTTTCCTTTTCTCTTCTTTTCATTATGTTTTCTCTTCTCCAAAAATAGTAATCGCTACAGACGACCATTAATGAGTCTAGCAGCAGCATTCCGTACAATAAACACAGAAGGGAGAAGGGGTGGAGCTGGGACCCGGGGCCTCGTGCAGGCTGGGCAGGGGCTCTGCTGGTGACGCACACCCCAATGCAAGGACAGACCATGTCTAAGGCTGGAGCTGGGACCCAGGGCCTCGTGCATGCTGGGCAGGAGCTCTGCTGGTGATGCACACCCCAACACAAGGACATGTCTAAGGCTGGAGCTGGGACCCAGGGCCTCAGACAGGCTGGGCAGGGGCTCTGCTGGTGACTCACACCCCAACACAGAACAGACCATGTCTAAGGCTGGAGCTGGGACCCGGGGCCCTGTGCATGCTGGGCAGCAGCTCTGCTGGTGACTCACACCCCAACACAGGACAGACCATGTCTAAGGCTGGAGCTGGGACCCAGGGCATTGTGCAGGCTGGGCAGGGGCTTTGCTGGTGACTCACACCCCAACACAAGGACAGACCACGTCTAAGGCTGGAGCTGGGACCCAGGGCCTCATGCAGGCTGGACAGCAGCTCTGCTGGTGACTCACACCCCAACACAAGGACAGACCATGTCTAAGGCTGATTTCTTTTTTAAATTAGTATTTGTATTAATTCTTTGAGAACTTCACACATGCATACGATGGATCTTAATTCTATCCGTCCCCACTCGTCCCCCGACCCCTCCCAGATCTGCTCCTATTCCCCAACCTCTTCCCCAATGTGAGTCCAATTTGTGCTGCCAGAATATGGGCCCAGCCGCTGGAGCCACACTGAAGCTGATTTATTATGCATGCATTTCTTAAGACGTGATGAAGACATGGTAAGTTAACACATGGTAAGTTAACACAGTCATCCAGGATTGCTTGGAATCGTATATGATGTCTTCATGAGGTAACAAGGATGGATGGTCCTTTCTTGAGTATTTGAAGATATTTCTAGTGTAGTGGGCAATAGCTATGGACAAAGTGAACTTTATTTATTTTTATTTTTTTTAATTTTATTTATTTCTGTATGTGTATGAATGTACTGTCTGCATGCATGTTTGTGCACCCGTGTCGTGCAATGCCGCGGAGGTCAGAAGAGGGTGTCGGATTCCCCTGGAACTGGAGTTCTCCTGGAATTGGAGTTTCAGACGGTTCTCGGCCGCCACGTGGGTGCTGGGGATCGAACCCGGGTCCTCTGCAAGAGCGGTCAGCGCTCTTAACCGCTAGGCCATCTCTCCAGCCCCGGACAAAGTGAACTTTAAAAGACAACCCTAAGTCCTATACCTCTGCACATTTTTATTTTATGATCACTTCTTTGAAAATTAATTTTAGAAGACATTTATTTAATTAACTTTGTTTCCACATATTTTTTACTGCCATTTATATACACAGTCCTTCCTGAGGGGTATGTCTATCCCTGGGGTTCATTTGGCAATGTCTAGAGCTAACCATTGAAGAGGCCGAGGGGTCCAACTCACAATTCATAGGCAGAGACCATGTACTGAGCTTATTCCCACCTCCCAAGTCACCTTCAAAACTAACACTGGGAGGTGGTTAGCATCACTTGTCCATGAGCTTAGTGCCCTTAGAGGAGAGGATGGAACACTGCCTTGCCCTTCCTCCATGCGAGGTTACACTTGGAAGACAGAAGTTTCAGCAGACACTGGATTTTGACCTTGACCTTAAATTTCTCAGCCTCCCAAATTGTGGGAAATAAATTTTTTATATTGAAAAGTGATCCAGTTATGGTATTTTATGAAAAGAACCCAGAGAACAGCATCAGGCTGCATCTAAATGTCCCATGATACAATAGGCGGTCCTGTTCCACAGAGGTATCTATTGACGTTCCAGTGGTGCCAAAAGGGAGAAGCCCTGCCCCAAATCACGTGACTGACAGCCCCAGATTATGATAAAGTTATAACCCTTTCAGTTTAAGAGTGTCCTTCACATAAGCCCAAGGACTGGAAGGATGTAGGCACATACTGCTTTGGGCCTTCTGCTTTCATAAGTAAAGCTAATTAGGAAAATTTAGATTAAATCTTTAGATGAGCCAGAGAGGATAGTCTATGGTCTTTTCTGTTTCTATACAGAAACTCAGAGAAACTTAATGATGGGCTCCTGAGAATATAAAAGCCTGAGGGAGTAGAGGTTATCGCCACAAACCATCTTACCTTACTCCTGGGAGGGGGGGCAGTGCCCACTGAGGTCCACAGACATGCCTCCCACCCACAGCCGGCCAGTTTTAGGGCTGGGGTCAGAGCTCACCCTATCCCTCAGTCTGATCTTTCCACTTGAATCCAAAGCAGATGTGACAAGCGGAGCCTAAAGAGGTCATAAAGAAGTCCCTGGGCCAAAGCCCCCCTCCGATCTCAGCCGAAAAAAGGAATGGAGCTAATTGGCAGGCGCATGGGTCTCCCCGTGGGGGTCATGAGCCTTTGACAAAGGAAAGGATTCAGCACCAGCTCTGGCTGCCCGTGTGGTGTGATGGGCCAAGCCACGGTTAGGGAGACATCTCAAGGAGGCCTGTTAGAGAGAACAACAATGGCCTCAAAGGTGGCAGCGGCTCTGCGCTGCCAGTTCTCTCCGAATGGAAAGTCTTAGAAGAAAGAAGATCTAAAAATGCTTTTAAGACAAGTGAGTAGGACAGGAGGCTTGCTCTGCTCTTTCTCCCAGACACAGGGAGCAGTTTCACTTGACCACACCACCTTCCCTACCAGCACAAAGATGGCGCACCACTGCACTGGGCCCCTGCGTCACTGTCTGAGTCAAAAGACTTTCATCCTCTTTCTGGTTTTACATTCCCAACCTGTCTTGGTGGATCCCTTGGGGTTTCTATGTGTGACACCCTTTGCAGATGTCACTTCTCATTTTGAGATGTCACTGAAATAGATACTCAGCCCCTTTCACTTCAACAGGTTATATGACTAGCTACTGTAGAGAAACCGGCAGCAAGAGGAACAATGACTTTGCTCGGCAGGAGTACATTCTCCTGCTCAGAGGTGACAGGCTGTGCCCTGCATCACTTACAAACCTTCCCACTACTCAGCCAGGAAGGTCATTTCATTCCCATTTAAAGGCAAGAGAACTACAGAGTAGAATGATTTACAACCATAAAGCCTAAAAATATTCTCAGTTTGCTTAATTTTTCAACATGTTGTGAATCAGTCTAGCGGTACTGAGGTACAGGGGATGGGGACTCTAACGTGATTTCTTGGGATGGGGAGAAGGCAGTTCAAATCATGTAAAATGGTTAGTGTTAAATGTTAACTTGCCTCAACTTAGAATCTCCTGGGAAGAGAGTGAAAATTGAATATTATCTTTCCCAGGTTGGCCTGTAGGCAGGTCTGTGGGGGATTGTCTTGACTGTTAATTGAAGACCTGGCCCGTGTGGACGGCGCCATTCCCTGGGCACCAGATCCTGAACTGCAGAGATCAGGAGCAAGCTATCTAAGAAGCAGCAGAAGCAGCCATGGCTGCATCTGTTTCTGTCCTTCTCTTAGCTCTGGATATAATGTGACTAGTTTCTTGAATTCCTCCCTTGATTTCCCAGAGATGAGGGACTGTAACCTGGAACTGGAAACCAAGCAAGCCCTTCCCCGCCCTAAGTTGCTTTTGGCCTGGGTGTTTTATCACAGAAATAAAACTAAAACATCCTGACAAATAGTTTCGAAGTAAAAGAAAAGTTATAAAGATAACAGGATGTTCCATACCCTCTAAGCTGGGTTTCTCTTGCTACATCTGCTGGCGAGTTACATTTGTCACAGCGAATGGACCAACACTGACACACTGCTATTGACTAAGCTTCATACTTATTCAGATTTCCTTCCTTCTCACTAGGGTCATTTTCCCAGGATCCTTGGGATCTGGGATACTAAGTCACATTCCATTGTTCAGTCTTGTTAGGCTCCCCTTGTTTTCCTGTTGCTTTAGATAACCAGTTAGGAAAGGATGGGGCAGGTTCTTGGAGACTGACCACGTGCAGGATTTGACAGTTTTCTCATGGCTAGACTTGCACCAGGGAAGACCACAGAGGGGAAGTGTCGTATGTGTGGGTGTAGGAGGTGTATGCTTGTGTGTACACATGTGGGGAGGCGTAGGGGGTGTATGCTTGTGTGTATGTGTGAATATATGCTTGTGTGTACACCTGTGTGTGGGTATAGGGGGTGTATGCTTGTGTGTACACATGTGGGGGGTGTAGGGAGTGTATGCTTGTGTGTACACATGTGGGGGGTGTAGGGAGTGTATGCTTGTGTGTACACATGTGGGGGGTATAGGGAGTGTATGCTTGTGTGTACACATGTGTGTGCCATGCACATATTCATGCATATGCATGGGGAAAGCCAGAGGAGGTGCTGGATGTCTCTTGTGTTGCACTGACTCCCGTAAGACAGTCTCTCACTGAAAGTGGAGCTAAGCCAATGGCCAATGAGGCTCGGCCATTTCCTGTCTCTGCCCCGCCCTCTCTGCGCTTGATTTGCAGGTGTCACAGACCCAAGTTGCCTTATGGGGTGCTGGGGAGGCTGAGCTCAGGCCCTCGCTTGCTCTGCTTGGCCACCTCTGGCCTATTCTCGTCCCTTCTCATCAAGGACTGCAGAATGGCACGTGATTTGTCACAACTGATGTGAATGCTTACCATCTGGCTATGGTAGTGTTGGCTAGGTTTCTTTGCTGTAAAAGGACTCTTTGCTCCCTCCCCCACAACCCTGTACTCACCAGAAGGAAGTCACCCTGTCCAGACCCTGTCCAGAGTGGGGAATTAGGCTAGACCTCCTTGACTGCAGAGTATCTAGAAAAATGATTTGGAATTCCTCTATGTGGGAGATGTGCCTTTCTCTCCACTTATTTATTTGTTCAACCATTTATTTATATCATTATGAACCTGTGGATGTTTATCTTACACTCTGAGTTATTATCCAATGCTACTTTATTTATTTTTGTTCAGCTCATTCTAGCTTTGGCCACCATGACTTCTTTTAGTTAACTACCATGTCCCTTTGACATAGTATTGGGGAGAGAGAGAGAGAGAGAGAAGAGAGAGAGGACAGTGAGAGAGAAAGAAAGAGAGAGAGAGAAGAGAGAGGAGAGAGAGAGAGAAAGAAAGAGAGAGAGAGGAGAGAGAGAAAGAAAGAGAGAGAGAGAGAGAGAGGAGAGAGAGAAAGAGAGAGAGATTCCTTACTTCAATCAGGAGAAACCTGCCTCTAACTTAATCCTTCAGTTCTAATACATGTATGTCATAGTTGCTTCAGAATGTTAATACCTATATGGGAGTGATAAATGGGAGTGAACTGTTTAGGTATGGCTGCTTTTGGCTTTGGGGTATTTTTGGTTTGTTTATTGAAACGGAGTCTCACTGTGTAGACCAAGTGACCTCAAACAAATGATCCTCCTCTCTCAGCCTCCCAAGTGCTGGGATTACAGGTGTGCACCGCCATACTGAGATTTGCTTTTAGTTGTAGAGCATCCACTCATTACCAAAGCGACTCATGTCAGTCCCTCCACAGAGTTTGTACCATCTATTTGTGACAGATTTGTTTCAACACACTCTACATGTCTTCTTGGGAATCACCTGATCTCCTAAATATTTTCTTAAATTTAAGCACATTAAGACACATGTTTTCCGTAATGCCCCATAGGTTTTAGGAAATGCAATGTTGTGTACTGAACTATTATAGTATCATTTAGACAGATGTACCCAGCTCCTCTGTGCCTCACCTATTCAACTCTCCTCTTCCTTTAAATCCTGGACAGTCACTGATCTGTGTATATCACTGAAGTTTTCCTTTTACAGAATGTCATAAAGATAGAATCATAGAGTACATGGGCTTTTCTGACCAGTCTGAATGTTATTAAATGGAAGTCATGGTCTGTCTGCCGGAAGCTTCTAAGGGGTAAGTGCAGAAGGGTGACAATCAGATCTGCTAACATGGAAGGCGATGTGAGAGGGAGGATAAGAAGGCGTGAACTGCTGTGTGAAAAGGTACACACAGTGGGGAGGGAGAGGGAGTGTGCTGGGCCCTGGAGCACCACTGGAAACTCTGTGGTTGAGAGTCTTAAGAGAGAACAGCCTGCACTCTGGCACTGCTCAGCTGCATGGATGCAGGCACACAGTAGCTGAGTGGATGGATTTTAGCAGGCAAGTTCAATAGAAGAGACGATGGGAGAGGGGGTAACTGGTTACTGCGGCTTCTAGCATGCACATTAGGCATCTCATGACCACTGAAAATTCTAGCTGCACCTCTCTCTCTCTCTCTCTCACACACACACACATACACAGTATACATGTGCAAAATTAAAAAAAAATCTTTAAAAACTGAGCCAGGTGTGGTGGTGCACGCCTTTAATCCTAGCACTTGGGAGGCAGAGGCAGGCAGATCTTTGTGAGTTCAAGGCCAGCCTGGTCTACAGAGTGAGTTCTGGGACAGCTGGGGCTACAGGGAGACCCTGTCTTGAAAAAGACCAAAAAAAAAAAAAATCTTTAAAAAGGAATGGGTAGATATAAAAGTTCCACTATAATGACAGACCCTGAAATCTCAGTTGGTTTGAAAGGGAGGTAAAGATACAGAGGCAATGGTCAGCAATGGTTTGATGAATGCAGGAAGCAGAAGACACAATAAGACGGGGTAGTTGAAGAACAGGAAGTTTTAAGGTTATTACTGATGACAGGTCAAGAGTGTCAAGCCATCTTGACAATAAATGGTTTATGGGATAGAGAAAAATATCTTGTAAGTAAGGAGATCAACGAGTCACAGAGCCACGAAGAGACAGACGGTGGCTATTACCAAGTATAGGGAAGGTGTAAGGCTGAGGAAAAAAAATCAGTGACTATTTTAGTTTGAGCCTTATGTGTTATGTGTTTCCCAAAGGCTCAGGCACTAAAGGCTTGGACACTAAAGGCTTGGTCACTAGCTCAGAGCACGGTGGGGAAGCCTACGGTACCATTCAGAAAGCAGGTCTAGTGTAAGGATCTTAGGTCATTTGTGGGGTCATGCTCTTGACAGGGATATTAGCCTTCAGTCCTTTCCCCTTCTCTCTTTGCTTCCAGGCAGCTATGAGGTGAGCAGCTTTGCTGTAACACACGCTCCCTATTGTATTTGCTGTCTTGCCGCAAGCCCCAAAGCAACAGTGCCAGCATCTCTGGACTGACACCTCTGAAAGCTTCAGCCACCTCCCTTTGGGGTTGTTCATTGTCACAATAGAAAGCTGACAGGGTAACCAAGGAAGAAATCAACTGTGAGGTGGTGGTGGATTAACCAGGATACTAGGCAGCATTTTAGAACAGAATCAGAGATCAACTTCCGAGTTCAATGTGCATTATATGAAAAGGACAGCATAGTTAATTTCTGGATATTTAGGCAACCTTTTATTACAGTATACCCGAACAAGATGGCTATCCCAAGACAAGGTTAACAAATTCACTCTCGTGATTCCAAAATGCCACTTAAATGGTGTGTCAGAGTTCTCCACAGAAACCAAAGCAACATGAGAGATTTATTTTAAGGAATTGGCCCGTGCAGTTGTGGAGGCTGGCAAGTCTGGAACTGGCAGGGTAGGCCACGAGGCTGGGAACTCAGGCAAGACTCTGTGTTGTAGCCTCAAAGCAGAATTTATTTTCTAGGAAACTTTAGTTTAGGCTTTTAATGCTTCAACTGATTGGATCAGACCCACCAGCATTTTGCACTTCAATCTCTTTTCTATAAGGTGAACTGATTGAAGATGCTAATCCATCTTCAAAGTACCTGTACAGCAACATGGAGATTGGTACCTGATCAAATAACTGGGTAGTATACTCTAGTGTCCTCAAGTTGACACGAGACAGTACCCATCAGAGACAGGATCAATGGAACAGTAAACACAGAAGTCAGCTGTTGTAGATGTCTGTAATTTACTATGGTGACTACAAAATAGTTTAGCTCTTCCTCAAGGTAGATATTCCCAGACACCTGAGAAATGCCTGAACCCTTAAATAATGCCAAACTCTCTCTCTCTCTCTCTCTCTCTCTCTCTCTCTCTCTCTCAATATATATATATATATATGTTTATATATATGTGTATATATGTATGTATATATAGTTTCATATATATGTGTTTTCTTATACGGATATGCTTATAATAAAGTTTAATTTATAAAGGACATGCAATAAGAAATTAACAAGAGCTAATAATAAAATAGAATAAGTGTAAGAATATGCTGTATCAAAAGTTATATGAACGCTGCCTCTCTCTCAACATCTTATTGTGGAGATGGAGATCGAGGTAGTAAAGTGCTAGAGGCACAAACCAGAAGACCCGAGTTTGATGTCTAGCACCCATGTTAAAAACTGCTTGCTCTTCTAATCCCAGCACTAGGAAAGTGGAGATAGGCGGATCCCTGGGGCTCAGCCATTTTAGCCTAATCTGTGAGGTCCAAGTCCCAGTGAGAGACTTTATTTCAGAAACAGGGGAAGCTCCTGAAGAATAAAACCTCAGGTTGATCTCTGGCAAACACACATTTCTATACACAAGCATGCACGCGGGCAGGCACACCACTCACTGTGCTGTGCCACTCTTTTCTTCCTGGAATGATACAGGATGGTATAGTACTACATAAGATGAACTGAGGTGAATGGTATAGTCTTCCTGACACAGGGTTAAACTGGTAAGTCAGGCTTACTTGAACACAAGCACTGAGATACTGTGACAGTTGATTTGATCACTCCAGGGCTAAGTGACCCACAGTAAGGAGCCAGGAAACACTGGATGCAAGAATGACTCATAGTTGAGACGCAAAAGTGTCTTTTGTTATGTGAGACTGGGACTAGAACCCAGGGCCCTGTACGTGCTAGGACTAGATGCTGGGACTAGAACCCAGGGCCCTGTACGTGCTAGGACTAGATGCTGGGACTAGAACCCAGGGCCCTGTACGTGCTAGGACTAGATGCTGGGATTAGAACCCAGGGCCCTGTACATGCTAGGACTAGATGCTGGGTCTAGAACCCAGGGCCCTGTACGTGCTAGGACTAGATGCTGGGACTAGAACCCAGGACCCTGTACATGCTAGGACTAGATGCTGGGATTAGAACCCAGGGCCCTGTACATGCTAGGACTAGATGCTGGGTCTAGAACCCAGGGCCCTGTACGTGCTAGGACTAGATGCTGGGACTAGAACCCAGGGCCCTGTACATGCTAGGACTAGATGCTGGGATTAGAACCCAGGGCCCTGTACATGCTAGGACTAGATGCTGGGTCTAGAACCCAGGGCCCTGTACGTGCTAGGACTAGATGCTGGGACTAGAACCCAGGGCCCTGTACATGCTAGGACTAGATGCTGGGATTAGAACCCAGGGCCCTGTACATGCTAGGACTAGATGCTGGGTCTAGAACCCAGGGCCCTGTACGTGCTAGGACTAGATGCTGGGACTAGAACCCAGGGCCCTGTACATGCTAGGACTAGATGCTGGGTCTAGAACCCAGGGCCCTGTACATGCTAGGACTAGATGCTGGGGCTAGAACCCAGGGCCCTGTATGTGCTAGCTCAGGTTCTCCCACAAAGCCACATCCCCAGCTGGTACACAGCATGATACTGTAAGGTTCTGACTTTTTAGTTTTTAATTTATGTGTGTGTGCCTGAGCATGCATGTGCACGTGTGTTATGTACTCACATGTTCATGAGTGAGGAGGCCAGAGGTCAATGCTGAGTCTTTGATCATTCTCTACCTTAGTCTTTTGAGACAGTCTCTCACTGAACTTGAGGCCCATTAATTCGGCCACACTGGCTGACCAAAGAGCATCAGGGATCCACCTGTGTCTGTCCTGGCAGCACTGGGGTGACAGGTAGGCCACCACACCTGGATTTTACATGCGTGTTGGAGATCCCAACTCGGGTCTTCATCCTTGCACAGCAGCAATCTGGCAACTGAACCATCTCCCAGAACCCTGCTGCGGTTTCACTGTGTCAGTCAGAATGGCACACAAATAAATCCTCAGGGGGTATTTATGCAACTTTTATTTAATCTTTTGGAGCACAGTTGATTGTGAATAACTGAAATCTCAGAGAGAGATGCAATGAATGGGGGCCAGACTACTATCGGCTCTGGTAATTTTTAGTTATAGGACATTCATTACGATGTTATAATGGGAGCGAGACCACCAGAGTATAATTTTCTATTCACCAAAAGCCTTTCTTTTTTTTATTTTTTTGAGACAGAGTCGCACTATGTAGCACTAGCTGACCTGGAACTTGATATGAAGACCGGACCAGGCTGGCCTCAAACTGAGAGATTCACCTGTCTCTGCCTTCTGAGTGCTGGGATTAAAGATGTGTGCAACCGGGCTGGAGAGATAGCCTAGCGGTTAAGAACACCGACCACTCTTACAGAGGACCTGGGTTCAATCCCCAGCACCCACATGGCGGCCGAGAACCATCTGAAACTCCAATTCCAGGAGAACTCCAGTTCCAGGGGAATCCGACACCCTCTTCTGACCTCCGCAGCATTGTACAACACAGGTGCACAAACCTACATGCAGACAGTACATACATACACATACAAAAATAAATAAAATTAATTAAAAAAGATGTGTGCAACCATGTCTGGCACACATATGACTATCTCTGAAAAAAATTAAAAAATAAGACAAATTGACAGAGTTTTTTCTTTCATTATTTCAAAATTTTTTGAGACAGAGTCTCACCGTTTGTCCGAGCTGACCTGGAACTCTTGATCGTCCTGCCTCAGACTCTCACTGGATTCAGTGGCATGTGCCATCATGCCCAGCAAGGCAGAAGTTTTTTTTAAGTTTCTTAAAAAGTGACAGATATTAGTAGCACAGCACAGAGCATGTCTAGAGGTTGCCACGACCAATGTCTCCGAGTGAGAGGACTATATAAACACCAGATTCCAGCAAAAAAAAAAAAAAAAAATGGCTGTGACCACAGAGCTCTGGAGAAGGAAGCAGAAAGCTTAGAAATCTTAACAGCATAAAATTCACTGATTGTTGCTTTTAAGCAGACGGATAAACCAACATTTTACACATTTTAAGTCCCACGGTATATAAAATGAAAGGTCAGGGTGCTCCTCATTGCACACATCCCCACCCTTAAGCCTCAGGAAACACTGAGGAAGGTGGGGTGGAAACACTGTAAAAACCTGAGGACTGCGGGGATTACTACAGAATTGTGTCTTCTGGGTGTGACGGAATCATTGCACATATGACTGCCAAACAGCTGTGGTTACCTGAGCAAGATCCAACCAGTCAACATTCCAGTATGGATGGGGGGGCGGGGAATGTCTCATGAGGCCTCGACCCCTAGCTGAGGAGTTGGTGACTGCCAGTGGAGGGAGGTTCTGCTTACTCCAGAGACCATGCCTCTCCTAGGCTTCCCAGGCTCCAGTGGGTGGCCCTACACGCCTGGCATGGGTATACCA
Source organism: Rhizomys pruinosus (assembly GCA_009823505.1). NCBI lineage: Eukaryota > Metazoa > Chordata > Mammalia > Rodentia > Spalacidae > Rhizomys > Rhizomys pruinosus. Next base: position 962,581 of record VZQC01014815.1, on the reverse strand, counting down.
GCAGCTCTAAGTGGGCTCCTGGTTTATAAAGAAAGAAGAGGAGATGAAGTTGGAGGTCGATGTGAGAGAAGAGAGTCTTGGAGGAGCAGGGGAGAAAGTGGGGGTATATATCAATAAAATGCATTGTACATGTACACGAAATTCCCAATGGATGAATAAATAAGAAAATAAATGATAAATAAATAAATAGGTCAGTGTCTTTAGAAGTGCTTGATCTACTTAACTGAAGTAAAATGGATTGTGATAAACTGTGAGACATGCTTGCATACTTGGGAATCACTTAACCAGCTCTCTGTATCATTCTGCTAAGAGGTCTCAAATGAGAAATGTGGCTCTGTCCGTGGATTAAGAATCTGTGCTCTCCAGACAGTGCCCCGGAGAGAGCCTCACCACAGCATGGTGCCCTAGCCATGCTTGCCTAGCCTGTGGAGAATTAGCTGGAATTGCACCATGTGCCCTGGGAGTATTTAAACAAACAGACAGAACACACCGCACACCGCAAGAAGCAACAAAGATCTCCACTGAGACCCTTGGAGCCATTTCTTTAAATACGTTTTGGAATGCAAACTCTTTCAGAGTAGCTGTGGAAACAGCCTGGATCTCTGCTGTCTCAGATACTGTCTGCGATACCTCCTCATGCTGAAATCAACCTCACATTCCCTTCCACAAATATATAGCCCTTATCAGGTCTCTATAAGTTTTACAAAAAGCAGTGTCTAGACAAATGAGAAAAATACCCAACCGTGCTTTCTATGCCCTCCCCACCCCCGCCAGTGACTCTCATTGCTCCTAGAGACTGACCAGGACAAAGTGGTATTTTTTTTTTCTAATTTCACCAGTCATCAAGGCACTACCACACAGCCGTCACCTATTTATTCTTCTCCTCCTCCTTCCAGTGTGTTCTTCTTAGGATGAGTACTAAAGACTTCTAGCATGTGCCAGGGATGGGCCTGTTTGCCAAGATCCATGGATAAAACATCTTGGAAGAAAACTGAGAAAATGGTATAGCTATTGAGTCTCCACTCCTTTTTATAACTACTTTTAGTCATCACTAGATTAAACACAGGCGCATGCACACACTGCACAAAACTGATTAGGCCTGGTTGTTATTCATTATTCTCTCACTCCTTGTTTCTCAAAAATCTGCATTACAAACAACCCTCCAGAATCTTACTCCAATCAACTTATCTCGTCTTACAATTAATATTCCTAATATAACCATCGTGCCAGCCGACTCTCTCCGTAAGCCACCAAACCAAAGCTCTGAGAAAAGAGAGGCCAAAGCGGTTAGGGGAGAGTGAACTTGATCGCAAAACCAAGACCTCCTCCGTGTTTGCACGTTCACCACAGCTACTGGCTTGGGTTAACACCGGAAACACAGTAAATACACAGTAAATTGTACACACAAAGCAGCCATCAGCAATTTGCCTGGTGGGGTCGGATAGCATGTGGCTGACAGGTCTCAGGAGATAGGAAACAAACAGCCATGATGGATTAAGTGATGGCTATTGGCTGCGTGCTCGCCCTGAATATTTCACCACGGACAGTAATCAATTACCAGAGACCAGTAATGATACCAATCAAACGCACTTAGCGCTTGTGCACCATCAACCCGAGGGCTGCCGACCTGCCAGTTGAAAAACGCTTAGGGCTGTGAGAGAAATGATATGTGGGGTAGCCATGGAGCAGCCTGTGGCTGAAGGAAGGCAGGATTTCCCCCTCCTTTAAAAAGATGGATGGATAAATTAGCCACTCACCTGTCCTACATCAAGGTTTATTTTAAAGCAAGCATTATTCTCACCCTCCCTCCCTCCCTCCTTCCCTGCCGGGGTGGGGGGGGGCAGTTTATAAATATTTTGCCATCATTGGGAGGTACCGTGGTCAGCAGCTTTTTTTAAGCAAACAGCCTTGAAGAAAATGACTGAACAGAGGCCAGAGAGCAGCGGAGCAACAGCTACCCCATTGTTTCTGAACACGGCCAGTCACTATGGAATTGGGTTGCTACGAAGCCGCTCCCAGCATCGTGTCCTGTGGCGGAGCACAACGCAATCTCCATCTGTGTCCAGAATTCCTCAATCTAGAATCTGTAATTTATCCACGAGCTGGTGAAAAAGAAAACAGGCTTCCTGTGTCTCTGGCATGACAAAAGCTATGCCAGTTCCATGTCGTTCTGTGATCTGGCATCTTTTCTGTCTCCCTTCCGGGTGGTCTTCATTTGCATGACAACAGAGCTGCAAGTTATGGGATTGGAACACTGCATCATACGTCTGCGGGGTCTCCTGGGCCTGCTCCTGCCACCTCTTTGTTTAGTGATAAGTCTTCTGGAGTCCTGGCCGGTCTGACAATGACCACTTCCACGGATCTCCATAAGGACAGTAAAAAGAGCGGGACTCAGAAAGGGGGTTGTAGTGGGTGCAGAAAGTTGTTTTACACCACATTCCTGAAGTTTATTTTTGCTGCTTTAACAGTTGCTCCAGAAAAACAGAAGCTCTTTTTCCATAAGTGGCAGAGACCAAAAACATCTTTATTTTTTTTTAAGTTTCCACCAAGGTCCCATTTTCAAGTCACCTTAGTTCTTTGGGTGCGCAGCCTTCGACTTGCGCACTATACAAATCAAAAGTGGCGAAAGAGAGCTCTAGGGAAAGTGGAAATATTCCAAAAATTCGGGGAGGGGGTGGTTTAACAGGTGCATATACAGTCAAATCTAGAAATGGTGCATTTAATGTATGTAAGTTTTACTTAAATAAAGTTAAGATAAAAACCTACTAATAAGCAACCAGCAACTGACATGCATTGTCACTGGATTCCGAATGCGCTGAACAAACATACCCATATCTGACTCCTGCCATAAAGAGGGCAAACATTTCCAAGTAAGACACATTTCTTAGAGAGTCACCTTACTCTGCCCAGATGAGAGCTTAGAATGAAAGCTAGTGTTCGCTGCTTAAACTGATTCCTTCCCAGGCTGCCCCTCAGAGGCATAGTTAGGTTCAGACTAACTTAGGTTAGTTAAGTTGTAAGTAGCCTTCAGCAGCAGATCCTTGCTTCTTAGCAATGTATGAACTCTGTGCATCCAAGTACACAATACAGAGTCAGGGCTCTGGATGACCCAGAGGTGGGAATGCGGCCTGGCTACAAATCTCCCAAAACCACCAAAGTCACTGCCCTCCAATGAAATAACGTCCCTAACAGCATGTGTGACCTTGGCTATGCTAAAATCTGCATTCACTGTGAGAAATCAGGAGGCCTGTGGAATGCATGTCCAGAGGCTGCTAAGAGATCCACCGGCCTGGCCCACCCCACCGCAATTCAACCATGTACCCGGGGGGGTGGTTTCTGGTGCCTTCTCCCTGCTCTCTATATCATGGTAACTGGTAACGCTCTTGTTCAATCCTGGACAAAGTTTTTGCAGTGGATGCATCTTATTTCTTAACTGAGCCACTTCCAATGCGAGAGTCGACTAGTCATGGCCTCTGGGTCATGGGGCCCACAGGACTCACTGTGAAAGCCCGCAGCACTGCCAGTTCCTATGCCATGAGCATGCCCCAGTGACTGGTGGGCAGCTTGTTCCTACTGACTAGGGACCTGCTCTGCTTTTCTTTCTAACTACCTGTTTCTGTCCAGCCACATTTCTTACCAGGCTACTCTTCCTGAAAGAGCAATGGTCTGGCTTTTAGAGGATGAGCCACTAACAGGGAACACAAGAATATGGTAATCCTGGCCCTGTCATCTTAATAATTTTGCTCATCTGGCCCCTGCCCTTCGTATCAATAAGTGTGTTTAAAGTTAACTGACAGGTAAAAGAAAAAAAGTCATGACTATAAGAACAAGGGCAGAATCAGAAAACATTTAATTGGTTAAGTGTTCACATTTTCTACAGCCTTGCTATATATGGAAAGCTTTGCTCTCCAATTGGCCTATCAATATCCAAATCTTTGACTGGTGCTGATGTACTGTCCACTCTGTCACTCAGTTCTGTCCACTTAAGTTTCATGTTTTTTGGTGCATTTAGGTGCATATGCATGCTATATGGTCTTCATATATTGATCATTAAGAAAACCCTGTGATTAAAGGCACGCTTGTGTGACGCTTGAGATTTGAGATCTCCTGAGCCCAGCAGCAGGTGCCGGGGCGCGGGCTGAAGGCCCCCCCCCCTGCCAACTGAGATTACGAAGAAGCATCTGAAGGAGGCAAGCAAAGCAAGCCTTCAACACAGTGAAGAGGCATTTAGGACTCACATTGGAATTGGAATACAGGCAAGGAGAAGCCCATATGCCAGGATCACGAAGAAGAGACTACACTGGAAAGGGGCAGGATAATCCCACGCCAAGCTTTACCAACCCTATGGAAGACTCCTGCAGTGGGATCCCTCCGGGGATGCCCCAGGACACAGACATCAGAAACACAATTGGGAACATACTTAAAGAACTACAAGATCATAAAGAACAAATTAAAGAACTAAGAAAAGAGAATGAGGAACTCAAGAAGGACCGAGAGAGAGAGAATGACAAGTTCCGGAAGGAAGTAGAAACACTGAAAAGATCCCATGCTGAAAAAGAAAAAGAAACCAACCAGCGAACAAAAGAGCTACAAAAAGAGATCGAGAAGCTCCAAAAAGAAATAGAAACACTAAAGAAATCAGAAGAGGAAATGAAAAAGGAAATCAAACACTCATCCATTCAAGAGGAAAGGAATGAAAAAAGCCTCAGAAGCAGAATGGAGGAAGCAGAACAAAGAATATCAGACCTGGAAGATAACACAGAACAACTAAAAACCTCAAGGAAAGATTATGAAAAATTTAAAAATACACAAAAATGGAACAACCAGGAGCTGTGGGACACTATGAAAAGATCAAACCTCCGCATCATAGGAATAGAGGAAGGAGAAGAATCCCAAGAGAATGGTATTGATCAGATCTTCAACAGAATAATAGATGAAAACTTCCCCAAACTAAAAAAGGACAAACCAATACCAATACAAGAAGCACATAGAACTCCAAACAGACAAGATCAGAAAAGAAATTCTCCACGCCACATCATAGTTAAAATGCTAGACACCCAAAACAAAGACAAAATCCTTAAAGCCACAAGAGAAAAACAACAAGTGACCTATAAGGGGAAACCTATCAGAATTACAACTGACTTCTCAACGCAAACTATGAAAGCAAGAAGAACCTGGAGCAAAGCATTCCCAGTGTTAAAGGACAATAGATGCCAACCCAGGTTACTATACCCAGCAAAAATGTCAATTATAGTTGAAGGAGAGAGAAAAACCTTCCATGACATAAACAAGTTGAAAGAATACATGTCCGGAAAACCAACCCTTCAGAGAATACTTGAAGCAATTCAAAGAACAGAAGAAAGGAGCAACCAACCCCAGGCACCTAGAAAGAGAAATCAATAAAAGCATAACTGCAGAAGTAGAAACCTAAATCAAAACCGCAGATGGATAATAAGGCAAAAGGAAGCAACACAAACCTATCAGTCATAACCTTAAATATTAATGGACTAAATTCCCCAATCAAAAGACATAGACTGGGAGACTGGATTAGGAAACAGAATCCATCGATATGCTGTCTACAAGAAACACATCTTACCTTCAAGGACAGGCACCACCTTAAAGTGAAGGGATGGAAAAAAATATTCCAAGCAAATGGTACCAAAAAGAAAGCAGGTGTTGCTATTTTAATATCGGATAAAATAGACTTCAAAGTAAAAGAAATCAGAAGAGACAAAGAAGGCCATTACATTTTCATCAAAGGAACAATCCACCAAGAAGATTTCACAATTATGAATATATATGCCCCAAATTCTGGTGCACCAAACTTTATAAAGACAATTCTCCAGGACCACAAGTCACAGACTAACCCCAGCACACTCATAGTGGGAGATTTCAATACCCCACTGAGTCCTTTGGATAGGTCAACAGGACAAAAAATAAACAGAGAGACATCTGAACTGAACGATATGATACACCAAATGGACCTCATAGACCTCTACCGAACATTCCATCCTAATACCAGAGAATACACTTTCTACTCAGCACCCCACGGAACATTCTCCAAAATCGACCACATCCTGGGACACAGAAGAAACCTCTACAAATACAAAAAGATTGAAATAATTTCATGCATCCTGTCAGACCACAGTGCAATGAAGCTCAACATCAACACCAGGACAAGCCCTCCTGCCTACAAGAACACATGGAGACTAAACAACACACTCTTGAATAATGAATGGGTCAAGGAAGAGATAAAGAAAGAAATAAAAACATTCCTGGAACTGAATGACAATGACAATACAACACAACAAAACTTATGGGATACCTTAAAAGCAGTCCTAAGAGGGAAATTTATAGCCCTGGGTGCCTACATTAGAAAAACAGAAAGAGCACAAGTGAATGATCTAACACTACAGCTAAAAGCACTTGAGAGGCAACAACAGATGAACCCTAAACGCAACAGACAGGAAGAAATAACAAAAATCAGAGCAGAAATCAATGAAATAGAAACAAAGAAAACAATACAAAAAATCAATGAAGCCAAAAGTTGGTTCTTTGAAAGAATAAACAAGATAGACAGACCTCTAGCCCAGTTAACAAAAAGAAAGAAGGAACAACTCCAAATCAATACAATCTGTGATGAAAAGGGAAATATCACAACGGACAAGGAAAAGATCAAGAAAATTATATGGGAATATTACAAGAACCTATATTCTACCAAGTTTGAAAATCTAGAAGAAATGGATGAATATCTGAAATCTTGGGAATCACCAAAGCTTGGCCAAGAGGAGACCAGCAGCTTAAACAGACCCATAACATATGAAGAAATAGAGGATGTAGTAAGAAGCCTCCCAACTAAAAAAAGCCCAGGCCCAGACGGTTTCACAGCAGAATTCTATAAAACATTTCAAAAAGACCTACAACCATTATTTCTGAAACTGTTTAGAAGTATACAATCAGAGGGAATTCTCCCAAATTCCTTCTATGAAGCCAACATCACTCTATTACCAAAACCAGGCAAAGATCCAACTAAAAAGGAGAATTATAGACCCATCTCCCTCATGAACACAGATGCCAAAATTCTAAACAGAATACTGGCAAATCGCATACAGACCCACATCAAGAAGATCATCCATCATGACCAAGTTGGATTCATACCAGAGATGCAGGGATGGTTCAACATACGAAAATCAATAAACATCATCAAACACATAAACGGAATCAAAGACAAAAACCACACCATCATCTCAATTGATGCTGAAAAAGCCTTTGACAAAATCCAGCATCCCTTCATGCTTAAAGTCCTAGAAGGAATTGGATTGGAGGGATCATTCCTCAATGTAATCAAAGCCATATACAGGAAACCCACAGCCAATATCATCCTAAATGGGGAAATGACAGAAACATTCCCTTTAAAGGTAGGAACTCGGCAAGGCTGCCCCCTATCACCACTCCTCTTCAATATAGTGCTTGAAACACTTGCTAGAGCAATAAGGCAAGAAAAGGATATTAAAGGAGTACTAATTGGAAAAGAGGAAGTCAAACTATCCCTATTTGCTGATGATATGATTGTTTACTTAAGGGATGCAAAAAACTCCACCAGAAAACTCCTAGAAACGATTAACAGCTTCAGCAAAGTGGCAGGATACAAAATTAACCTTAGAAAATCAATGGCCTTTCTTTACACCAAGAACAAGCAACTGGAGAAAGAATTCAAAGAGACCTTCCCACTCACAATAGCCTCAAAAACAATAAGATACCTAGGAACAAACCTAACCAAAGACACCAAAGACCTCTACAACAAAAATTTTAAACCCTTAAAGAAAGAAATTGAAGAAGACCTCAGAAGATGGAAAAACCTCCCATGCTCATGGATTGGGAAAATTAACATTGTAAAAATGTCCATTTTACCAAAACTCTTGTATAGATTTAATGCAATCCCAATCAAAATCCCCAAGAGTTTCTTCACAGGCTTGGAAACAAAAGTTCTTAAATTCATTTGGAAAAACAAAAGACCCCGAATAGCCAAATCAATCCTGAGTGAAAAGAGCTACACAGGAGGGATCTCTATACCAGATTTTAAACTATACTACAGGGCTATAGTCATAAAAACAGCCTGGTACTGGCACAAAAACAGACCTGTTGACCAATGGAACAAAACCGAAGATCCAAATCTGAGCACATACAATTTCAGCCATCTCATATTTGACAAGGGGGCCAAGAAACCACAATGGAGAAAAGACAGCATCTTCAGCAAGTGGTGTTGGCAAAACTGGATCACCACTTGTAGAAGAATGAAATTAAACCCCTACCTCTCACCCTGTACAAAAGTCAACTCCAGATGGATTAAAGACCTCAACGTGAAACCCCAAACTCTGAAGGTGATAGAAGAAAAAGTTGGCAGCAGACTACAAGACATAGGCGTAGGAAAAGACTTCCTAAATCAGACAGCAGCTGCACAAGAATTAAGGTCGACAATTGACAAATGGGACCTCATCAAACTCAAAAGCTTCTGTACATCAAAAGAAACAATCAAGGAAGTGAAGAGAAATCCCACAGAGTGGGAGGAAACCTTCACTGCAGATACATCTGACAAAGCATTGATTTCCAGAATATATAAACTACTCAAAAAACAAAGAAAAAAGAAAACAAACGACCCGCTCAATAGATGGAGCAAAGAACTGAACAGAGACTTCACAAGCGAGGAATTAGAGATGTCTGAGAAACACCTCAAGAACTGCTCAACATCACTAATCATTAAGGAAATGCAAATCAAAACCACTTTAAGATATCATCTTACTCCAGTAAGACTGGCTAGGATCAAGAAAACAAATGATACCAAGTGCTGGAGAGGTTGTGGGGAAAGGGGAACACTCATCCACTGCTGGTGGGAATGTAAACTCGTACAGCCACTATGGAAAGCAGTGTGGAGAACCCTTGGAAGACTTGGAATGAACTTGCCACCCGACCCAGCCATACCACTCCTGGGCATGTACCCTCAAGACTTACGCCACCACAGAGATACATGCACGGCCATGTTTATTTCAGCTCTCTTCACAATAGCAAAGAGCTGGAACCAACCTAAATGCCCCTCAACTGACGAATGGATAGAGAAAATGTGGTACATCTACACAATGGAGTTCTATGCAGCAGTAAAGAAAGACGACATCACGAGCTTTGCAGGAAAATGGCTGGAGCTAGAGGACATCATGCTGAGTGAAGTAACACAGTCCCAGAAAAACAAACGACGAATGGTATCCCTCATCTGTGGATGCTAGTGCCAATTACCCAATTGTAAGTATTTCTTGTATAGGGCCCCCTGAGCTTTTGTCCAAAGCAGTTGGGCATAACGCATTTTGGAAACAACAACAACAACAGAAAAGACTGCATCAAAGAACTGACTGAAACAGTGAACTTCTGCTCAAAACAGTCAACTTCCCCATGGAAAATATTGAGAATGACTAAGAGATGGAAAGCATGTCTGGCAGAATGCATGAGCTCTGGTGGGGTGGGGGAATGAGCAGGAACATGGGTCTAGATTTGTTAAAAATAAATGAATAAATAAATTTATGTGAAAAAAAAGAAAACCCTGTGAATATGAAGCATCTTTATCTTTACTAATAGTTGTTAAACTATGTTGTGCTGCTGTTAGTGGTACAGTATGCCATTTTCTGTCCTACTTTTAGACTATGAATGTTTTGAATCACACATGCATTTCTTTTGAACAATACCTAGTTTGACTTTGCTCTACCAGGTGTGACCATTGTTGCCTTTTGGGTTTATAAAAGCCATTTTGGTATTCTTCTATGTCTTCCTCTTCTTTTCCTGACTGTAAACAACAAGCATAAGCTACTGCAAATGCTAGGTGAGACAGCTGCCACCAAGCTGCTTCTCCAGCCCTTCATACTTCCTGTACCTCAGTGCTTTCTTCACTGCCTTCACACATGTTAAAAATATATTCTCTGATAAACCATTTTAATTCTTTTTTATTAAACTATTTTGGGAATTTCTTTAATGGTCACTCTAGGAGTTGTAATATGCACTGTATCATAAGCTATTAGAGATAAATACTAATTCAGTCCTCTAAAATACAGAAACTTTGCTCCAATATAGCTCTGTCCCTCCTTCTTTGTTGCCATTATTATTATAACACAGAGAGACAAAAAAAGAGAGAGAAAGAAGAGAACATGTGTATGTGTCATAATCAATAATACGGCATTACTCAGTAAGGCTTTATGTCTAAGGAGTTATTAAAAAATAAGACAAATACATAGTCATTTGTATTACCATTCCCATCGCTCTCCATGTGGTATCCTTTTGCCATTAAGAATTGACTCTAGTAGTTTGCAACCAGCCCTGGAGAGCCTATAGGTAGAACCCACATGGTGTGGTGGTTCTGTGGGTTCCACTCTTCCAGTGAGCGCATAAGGCTGACCTCTGCTCAGTGGTGAGAGCCCCAAACTGCACTGCATCCACAGCATTCCAGACTCCTTATCCCCTAGCTCGAGAACACCTGGGCCCCTCCCTCATCTTCATGTGGCGTGGGGCCCTGGAGATTCAAATTGCCTGATTGATGCCTGTCTTGGACTTCTGGAGGAGCTTTTAACTAGCTGGCCAAGAATGAGCTGGTCCTTCCAGTACAAAATCGGAAGTAAGAACCTGAAGCCTAGACCAACCAGCCTTTCATACCTAATAAGAAGACAACAGAGGCATCTGAAGAACACAAGAAAAGTCAGTCTTCAATTCAACAAAGAAACACTTGAGCTTCATACCAGAATCACAAACAACAGAAATCCACATGCCAAAATCACAACGAAAAAACAATAACATGAAAAACCCAAATAATATAGCTCCACTAAATACTACCAATCCTAAAGAAGAGTGCTACAATGAGGACCCCCTAGATCTAGCCCAGGACATAGAATTTAAAAGAACCATCACAGACATGATCAAAGAAGTCAATGAATTTAAACAACATGAAAACAAACAAAGAACTAAAAGAAGATAGGGATAAACTTTGGACTGAATTCACAAAAGAGATAGAAATACTGAAGAAAACTCAGGCTAAAATGAAAAAGGAAATAGAACATTAAATAAGCCATCTGCAAAGGATGGGAGAAAGCCCCAGTAACAGAATGAATGAAGTAGAAAATAAAATATCAAGACTGGAAGATAAAGTAGAACTGCATTGCTCAAGCAAAGATTATGAAAAAAATTAAAAACACAGGAATGGAATAATCATGAAATGTGAGATAAGATGAAAAGACCAAACCTATGGATCACGGGTATAGAGGAAGGAGAAGAATTTCAGGACAATGGTATTGACCAGATTTTCAACAGGATTGTAGAGAAAAATTTCCCAACTTAAGGAAAGTCATACTCATACAAATACAACAAGCACTGTTGAACACCAAGTAGACAGGACCAGAAAAGAAATTCCCCATGTCATAGCATAGTAAAAACACTAGATATCCAAAACAAAGAGAGACTACTGAAAGCCTCAAAAGAAAAAAAAAATCACATATAAAGGAAAACCCATCAGAATTACAGCTGACTTTTCTTTATTTATTTTTTTATAATTTATTTATTATTATTTTTGTATGTGTATGAATGTACTGTCTGCATGTAGGTTTGTGCACACATGTCGTGCAATGCCATGGAGGTCAAAAGAGGGTCTCAGATTCCCCTGGAACTGGAGTTCTCCTGGAATTGGAGTTACAGACGGTTCTTAGCCACCATGTGGGTGCTGGGAATTGAACCCGCATCCTCTGCAAGAGCAGTTGGTGCTCTTAACCGCTGAGCCATCTCTCCAACCCCACATTTCAATGCAAATGATTAAAGTCAGAAGAGCCTGGACCAAAGTATTCCCAGTTCTAAATAACTACAGATGCCAACCCAGAATACTTTACCCCACAAAAATGTCTATTATAGTTGAAGGAAAAAGGAAAATTTTTCATGACATAAATAGTCTGAAAGAATTCATATCCAGGGGCTGGAGAGATAGCCCAAGCAGCAACAGAAAGTAGTTAATGAAGGTAGAACTGTGGAGATATAAACCTAGACCAAGAATGAACCAGTAACCAAAATGATGGGAAGCAATATGCATCTCTGAATAATAACTTTAAATATCAATGGATGGATCTCCCCAATAAAGAGGCATAGACTAGTAGAATGGACTAAGGAACAAAATCCATCTTTTTGTTGCCTGAAAGAAACCCACCTCAACTTCAAGGACAGGCACTATCTTAAGGTGAAAGGGTGGGAAAAAATATTCCAAGCAAATGGCACTAAGAAGCAAGCAAGAGTTGCTATTCTAATAGCAGACAAAATGGACTTCAGACTAAAACTAATCAGAAGAGCTGAAGAAGGTCACTTCATTCTTATCAAAGAATCAATTAACCGAGAAGACATCACAATCATGAATATATATGTACCAAACTCTGGTGCACTGAATCCACATGACTTTCTTTGCTCCAGATGAGAATAGTACAGAGTCCACACCTGGCCACACACAGACATGGCCTGTGAATGGCTCATGCCTAGGCAACACATACAATGCAGCCTCTACACACAGGATTCAAGCATCATTAAACGAGGATCCAAGAAGGCATTAACTACCTCTTCACTCTAGTTAAGGAAACTCCATGCAACAGGAGACCAGGAACCCAAAACAGCCTGAATGGCCACATCATAAATACTAGGAGTCCACAGAGTGAGGTTCCACGGACAGGCTGCCTATATTCAGCTTCACCCACCCAAGGCTCAGGGAAACTATGGAAGAGGGGGTGGAAAGATTGTAAGAGTCAGGGAGGTGGTGCAAAACCAAATGGAAATGAATTCTACAAGCTCCTGAGACCTGGTTCATATCAACCTACAGCATTGGTATCAGCATGCACAAGACCCACGCAAACTCAGCTGGACAAAAACCCAGCACAGAACTGCAGAAATGGGCAGCAGAGCCCAACCTTGGCTGAGGAAATATTGGCAGCTGATGGTAGTCAGGTGAGGAAGATCTGGCCTTCTTCAGAAAAGAGATTCTGGATAGGCTGACTAGAGCTCAGGGGAGGAGCTGGCAGAGAGGAGCAGGGAGAGAGTAATTTAGCACAATGGACTCTAGCAGGAATGACAGAAGGTATGAACTGGGGGGTGGGGGGACAACAAGGGAGGGTGCCCAGGGAGAAGTGGATATAATGGCAGTTAAGAGTGACTGAGGGGCTGGAGAGATGGCTTAGCGGTTAAGAGCGCCAACTGCTCTTTCAGAGGACCCAGGTTCTATCCCCAGCACCCACATGGTGGCTGAGAACCATCTTTAACTCCAGTTCCAGGGGAATCTGACACCCTCTCCTGACCTCCGAGGCATTGCACGACACAGGTACACAGACCTACATGCAGACGGTACATTCAAGCACATAAAAAATAAATAATAAAAAAAATTTTTTTTAAAGAGTGACTGAAAAATTATGCATGAAACACATAAAAATTAATAAAATAAACATTGTGCTCTTCAAAATAAAAAAAAAAAAAGACTTGACTCTGGTGTTTCTCGTAAAGCAGGTAGGTGTGGGAGCAGAATTCTCCCCTACGTGTTCTCTCTCACTTTTGCTGTTTTAAAGCCACTTTTCTTTCAGTGTTGTGCAGATAGCTGTTGCTGATTATAGAACTCTTAGCTGACATCTTTTCCCTTTAGAATGCTGAATGTCACTTCGCTGTTTTCCGACTTCTTTCTTTCAAAGGAAAAGTCAGCTCTTCATCATTCATCACATTGATATTTCTCATAGGTGGTGAGCCATTTTGCTCTTGGTGTTCCCTAGTTCTCTCTCTCTCTCTCTCTCTCTCTCTCTCTCTCTCTCTCTCTTTAGCAATCTGACTACTTTGTCTAGATAGTAACACCATGTGAGGTTAGATGTGTTTCTTAGTTGTGCATATTAAAGTCTCTCATTGAGTCTGCAGAATCCGTAGCCGTACCTCTGATATTTCCTTCTCCTTTTCCCTGCGACTCCCATTGCACGTATGTCGGGGTGTGTGAGACTGCTTCGTACTTGAGAGGTACTTGAGCCTCTGTTGATTTTTATTCAAGCTTTTGTTTGTTCTTCAAAATATGTAATTTACAATAATCTATCAAGATTACTGACTCTGGGCCTGGAGACACGGCTCAGCAGGGTAAGAGCACTGGCTGTTCTTGCAGAAGATCCAGGTTTGGTTGCCAGCATCCATACAGCAGCTAACAACCATCTGTAAATCCAGTTCCAGGGGATCTGACACCCTATTCTAACCTCCTCAGGCATTGCACAACACGTGTGCACCTGTCTACATGCCAGTACTGCACTCATACTCATAAAAAAAAAATCACTGGTTCTTTTTATATTCATCTTGAATCTGCTGATGTGGTCTTCTGGTGAATTTTTTAATTTTTTGTTTGTTTTTAGAGAATGTGTTGCTGTTATTTTTAAAATATTTTACATCTATTAAGTTATTTATTCATCATTATTGTCAGTCATTTTCACGATTTCTGTAAACATTGGAGTTTTTTGGTTTGGGGCCCTGGCTGATATTGCTGCCACCTCCCGCCCCCCAGCAATATGAAGTTACTAATTTCTTTTGCTTATTTTTACATTTTGTTTTCCTTTTAATCTTAGCTTCCTATTTGTCACCCGGGTCTGCACAGCTTACTGCTGGCCCAGTGACTAAAAAGGGACTGTGACCAAACATCTCAAGCCAGTGAGATTGTCATCCTTTGCTGATGGATCTGTGTGGATGGGAAGTATATTCATAGCTCAGGTCATATTCAATTATGTCTCAGTTTTTGCTTTCCACTGGCTCCTTCCACATCTCCTCTGTAGATGTGCTCAGCCCGAGGACTGGGCAGGAGGGTGGATTGATTGAGCTCCCTTTGGTACCTGCTACACATATGAGCAGCCTCATCTGGAAATATGTGTACTCAAGCCATGAGTGCAGCCTCAGGATAGCAGAGCCACTGACGGTCCCCAGCCCAGGGACTGCCACTGGGACTCTCATGTTCGTAGATGGTGAGCATGGCCCAGCATTCCACAATGAGTGAGCCCCTTTGACAGCAGGGGCCATCTGCCGGTCCTTCTGGGTTCTGCCTTCTGTATCCCAAGAATCTTCACTGATAGCTGAACTACATAAGGGAGATACAGGCAGGAGGTCCTCAGCTGCCCACTCTTTTTGACAGGTTCAGTAAATTTTCCAGTAAAACCACTTCTCATATGTTTTATGCCTTTATCTAATTTCCAAAGCACTGAAGTGACTGCTTTTCTTCACTTTGTCTGTCTTAGACATGTTTTCTTAAAGAAGGGCTACTTGTTGGCATCTGTAATTAGGCTAGACCTGGCAGCTTGTTTTTCCATGCTATGGTTACTGCAAAGAAACTTGGCACTTTAAGTTATCTATATCCTATACAAAGTATTTTTATAACAATATATGTTATGTACTTTTTATAAGTCAAAAGTTTATCTTTATGAGTGACGAGGGCCCTACTTGAAATTGTGGGTGTTTGCTTTATTTTGTCCTGGGGATCAAGCACAGAATTTTGTTCACATTATTCAAGCACTCTACCGAGGAGCTATATCCAGAATCAGGATTGCTTATTTACATGGGAATAGTAACACCATAGATAAACGCATAAGTCAAGCCATTTGGAAGCTCAGTTTCAGGTATGCAACAAATGATTCCTAACACATAGGCATAGATTATCCTATTCATTTTGAGAAGAAATATGCTTAGATCCTCTATAATTGGGATATTTCTGTCTTCTAGGTTTCACCAAACATTTGTAGCAAAATCCTGTGGAGAGATGTGTGTGTGTGTGTGTGCATATGTGTGCAGGTGTGCTCATCCATGTGTGTGACTGTTGATTGTCTTCCTCAATTGCTCTTCACCTTATTGTTTTAAAAGAGGGTCTCTTGCTGGATGTGGTGGTGCACGCTTTTAATCCTAGCACTTGGGATGCAGAGGCAGGCAGATCTTTGTGAGTTCAAGGTCAGCCTGGTCTACAAAGTGAGTTCCAAGACAGCTGGAGCTACAGGGAGACCCTGTCTCGAAAAGACCAAAAAAAAAAAAAGAGGGTCTCTCACTGACCCTGGAGTTCATTGCGTAGGCTAGACTGGCTGATCACTCTCCAGGGTTTGGTCTGCTTCTGCCTTCCAGTGTTGGGATTACAGGCGCATTCCACCATGCTAAGCTTCTACGTGAATGCTGAGGATCCAAACTCAGTTCTTCATACTTGTGAAGCAAGCACTTCACCAACTGACCCATCTCTCCTGTTCCTATAAGGATTTTTTTTAAACAATTTAAGGTTAGGATTATAGCTCAGTCACACACACACACACACACACACACATATGTACACACACACACACACATACATATCCCCAAACTTTCCTCAAAACATCCAATTACTGGGGCTAGAGAGATAGCCTAGCGGTTAAGAGCACCAACTGCTCTTGCAGAGGACCCGGGTTCGATCCCCAGCACCCACATGGCGGCTGAGAACCATCTGTAACTCCAATTCCAGGAGAACTCCAGTTCCAGGGGAATCCGACACCCTCTTCTGACCTCCGCGGCATTGCACGACACGGGTGCACAAACCTACATGCAGACAGTACATTCATACACATAGAAAATAAATAAAATTAAAAAATATTTAAAAAAACATCCAATTACTTTTTGGCATGATTTTCCTATTGAATGTCACAGTAGGTCTTTCAGGTGATCTCGGGAAAGCATCTGATGGAGACACTGCTAATGTTAAACAGTGATGCCATTTGATCTATGGTTAAACGGTCACTGCCATCTTCATTTACCTCAGTAAAGACTGTTCATTACTTCCAATGGCTCTTTATTGCAACAGACTTGCAATGGTGAGATAGAAAGGGCCAGCAAAGCAGTGAGAGCCAGGTAACCTCTATCCTCTATTCCTGAGGAAAAAGCAACCCAGCACTTCCTGTGGCAGAAGCCAACCAGGAGATACAAAGAGCCTTGACTACATCAACTAAAACTCACCCCATCTGATAAAGTGAAAATCAATACCAGCCCCTTAAAGGAATATAAACATATTTACCTGAGATCATGTAACAAATTGGTACAACAACCAGAAAAACGGCCCTGAATGTTGGTCCTTTAATCACATCCCAAGCTCTTGCTATTGACATCTAAACCAAACCATAGGCCCAGTGACCCAAACCCTTTTTCCAGCTCCAACTTGTGCTAGAGGATTTTCTTACTAGAGAAGAGTGGTGTAGAAGAACACAGATGGTTCAATGATCTAGCTGTGTTAACATCACCCTCTATGGAGAAAGAACAAAGGTTGAAGAAAAGATTTGGCCTTCTTTTTCTTTAAGTGCAATGCAAGTATGGTCAAGGAGCCAGACTGCAAATAAACCAACAAAACGCAGATTGATTTTGCTGCTTTGGCCCAGAATGGAATGGATGTGTGTTAAATTTGTGACATGCTACTCCAATTTTCTCCATGAGCAGTTGTGGTTTTAGCCACCATCAGTTCTGACCATGTTAAAACACATTTTCAGAGCTTCTTTACTATAATGAAGCCAGTTTGAAAGTTCCAAATTGCTTTCTTATGGAGGATGTCAGCGCATATATCCTGATAGCTGTTGTAAGACTCATTGAAGGAAGGGAGGGAGCAGCCATTATCATTCAGTGGAAGGACAGCCAACAGCTTAAAAGATGTCCCCAACAGGTCTCCAAGATGGGAAGCGGCGAAGAGAGATAAAGCCGAAGTGTTACTTAAGTCAGCACAGAGCTGTGTCTATGAAACAGCTGACACACTCTCCTGGATAATCCCTTCATATAAGAGAAGGTTTGAAATCACAGGTGACATGGGATGGGAGAGATGGCTCAGTTGTTAAGAGCACTTGCTGCTCCCGCAGAGGACCTGAGTTTGGTACCCAGGACCCATGGTGGATGGTTTACAACCATCTGCAACTCCAGCTCCGGGGATGTCGATGCTGTCTTCCCACTTCCACAGGCACCCACACACACACGATTAAAAATAAATAAGGTTGATGTGATTGTGGAGGCCTGCAATCCAAGCTCTCAGGAAGCTGAGGCTGAAAGATTACAAATTCGGAGCCAGCCTGTGCTACATAGTGAGACTGTCTCCAAACTAAACAACAAGTAAATAAAATTACATCACAGTGTTAATTAAATAATAGCGTTCATTTGAATGACAGTCGTCTTTCTATGTTACTATGGTAATCCAGGCAGGGATCTTATTTTGTTGTTTGTTTGAAAAGGAAAAAAAGCAAAAAAGCTCCTTGTGTAGAATAACACTGTACATTCAGCCAAGGACATGACTGAGTGTGACAACCCTCTGTGAAGCACACATAGATTTCGTTAAGTTATACTACATGGAGAAAGACTTGCTGCAGTGTACACAGGATCATCCGGATTTAGTAGGAAACACTACTGAGTTAGCTAATATGTAAAATGAAACCATTGACAAATCAATGTGTGAGTGGCTTTGTGTGTACAGATGAGTGAAAGTGTACCTCTAGCCTTTGTCACCTGTGATCACTTGTTGCAGTGTGTGTGTGTGTGTGTGTGCGTGCGCATGCACATGCATACATATGTGTGTGGGGGGGTGCATGTGGTGTGCATGTGTGCACGGAGGCCAAAGGATTACCATGGGTGTCATCTTCAGAATCGCTGTCCAGCTCCTTTGAGGCAGGGTCTCTCATTGGCCTGAAGCTCACAGATTATACTAGACTGCCTAGCCAGTGAGCCCTAGAAATCTTCCAGTCTGTCTTCCCAGCCTTGGGATTTTAAGAGTGAACCATTATACCTGGTGGGTGCTGAGAATCAAACTTAGCTCCTCATGCTTGCAAGATAAGCACATTACCTACTAAGCTATCTCTCCAACCCTATACTTGTGTGTGTGTGTGTGTGTGTGTGTGTGTGTGTGTGTGTGTGTGTAAGAGCACTTAAAATCCTTTGTCAGGGCCAATGAGATGACTCAGTAGGTAAAAGTGCTTGCTGGGCAAGATGTATGACCCGAGTTCCATCTCCAGATCCCTGGTGGAAGGAGAGAACTGACACCTTAAAGTTGTCCTCTGACCTCGACACATGTAGCATGGCACACACCTGCTCATATTCACACATATGTACATCCTACATACATCACACACATAGTAACAATTTTTTAAAATCTATTGTCAACAATGTTTAGGTATATCATGCATTGCTACCGACCTTAGCTAATGGGCTGTGACACACTTGTCTGGGATTTTATCCTGCCAGCCCAACTGAAATACTTCCTTCTTTGACCAACACCTCTCTGATCTGAGCCCTGGCAGCCACCATTCTACTCTCTGATTCTATGACTTCACCCTCTTTGGATTCCACAAATAAATGCGATCATGCAACATCTGTCTTCCTGTGTGTGGCTTACTATTATTTTTTTTAATTATTTTTTAAATTTTTTATTTATTTCTGTATGTGTATGAATGTATTGTCTGCATGCAGGTTTGTGCACCCATGTCGTGCAATGTTGCGGAGGTCAGAAGAGGGCGTCAGATTCCCCTGGAACTGGAGTTCTCCTGGAATTGGAGTTTCAGACAGTTCTCAGCCGCCATGTGGGTGCTGGGGATTAAACCCGGGTCCTCTGTAAGAGCGGTTGGTGCTCTTAACCGCTAGGCCATCTCTCCAGCCCTGTTATTTTTTTCTCTACCTGGAGTCTGTTCTGCTTAACTTATAATCACTTCTGGATTAGATTTAAAGTCTGAAATTTTATGTCAGTTGAGGTCTGAGATGAGGAAAGTTACATAGAAGCAGAGACAGCAACCGTGGGTCATGGTTTTTAATAAGTCACAGTGAGAAAGAATAAGACTGGTCGACTTTTATTTGATTTACTTTCACAATATGCTTGCAACTCTTCAGAAAAAAATGACTTCAAATTCTACTGGATTATAGGTTCTAAAAACTAAACTTCTATTGCATCATCCAGGACCGGTTGTCATTATTAATTATGAAGTAGTGGCCGACTGCCTAACACCGTGTCATCTGTATGTTGCCCGTAAGGAGCTTACACTCTGGGGTGGGATAGCACTACTCACACACTGCAGAAAAGCCACAGAGCTTAACTCCGAACACTTCTCAAGCTGACCTGGCAGAAGCGACACCATTTCCCATTTACAGAGCCTTCCTTGCACAACAGGTCTCCCAGTGGTTTCCTTCTGGAAGCTCCTTGAACCTCCGGGTCCTTCTATCGCACTGGTGGAGCACACTGAAGTGGCTCCCAGCAGGGTGGCAAGAATTCAAGGCAGGGACAAAGCCCCAAGTCCAAAGTTTCAAAGTCTAGGTGTTCAGAAGCTTGAGCCACTTTAAAAAAATCTGATTGGCTTGCAAGGTTTTTTGACAAAAAGTTTTCATATCTATCTGTATCCCCCTTTTTTATTTTAGGTTTTTGTTTTTGACCCATGAGTCTCAAAACAGCAGTTGTATTATACATACCTATAGGGTGGAATCAAGGCACAGATTTCATCAGATTTGCCCATGCTGTTTTGGGTGACTGTATGTGATTAACTTGGGAAACAAACTTAATTTTTAAGTTAAATCATCCTGTAGGTGAAAGAGATTGCTACAAGGTGATACTATACAACAGCAAAATTATAGAGAACATTTGTTTATGCCAATCCCAAAGTTACTCATCAACCTGTGCCCCTTTTCTAAGCCTAGGGAACAATCTGCGGAAGAGGGGGCGCTGTAGAATGTAAGGGCTGTGATTGGGGTGAATGGTGAAACTACAGTAATATAGACTGGACACTCATTTGATCAACTTGACTGAACATACAAGCCCCCCCCCCCCTGCTGGATGGTGGGACCCATGAGCTGTGTGGGTTTGGGCACAACTGCTTTCAAATCGGTTTTACACGAAGGATGCTTGTACTCACAAATTATCATTTATTGTTAAAAAAATGAAAAGAAAACAAAACAAACAAAAAAAAACAGAGAAAGATGCAGGAAAGTTACGGCAGAATGCATGATCTGGGATGGGTTGGGGTGGGGTGGGGGGAAGGGAAAGGGATATATGCCTGAACTGAATTGGAAAATGATGTATGAAATACACAAAGCATCAATAAAAAAATGAAAATTGAAAAAAAATCTGATTGGCTTAATGTTTCAATTTACCAGTTCTTTATCAAAATTCCTCTCTGGGAATTTACAAGAACAAGAAGGCTTCTATTCTAGAGTTGGGAGGATCCTGGCACAGGAGACGATAAGTTTCTTCAGCTGGTAACAGCACTGAGGCTTGACCTGCTCCCAGGCCAGCTCTGCCTTTACCATGCCACACTGGGCCAGGGACATTTAGAAATGACACTAGCAGTATTTCTTTGGGGACTTTGATGTGCGTTACTATGGAAAAGCCCTGGAAGGAGGTCTAGACAGAGTCCCAGATACACAGAGAGAAAGACGAATCAAGGCAGACTACAGGACATACCTTCAGTACACAGTAAGATGTATAACTGGCTTGAGTGGAAACCGGAACAAAAGCTACGTCCCATGAACTCAGCCAAGAAGATCAACCTCCATGCTTATCGAGAAAGACAACGTCCACTCACCGGCTTTGTCATAGAAGGCTGACATGTGTCAATTCCTTCCTCCTGTGCTTTGGCATCCCCCATAAAATGGCAGTGACATCTATTGAAGGGGACTGAAGTTCTAACCTGTGCTCAGGAAGGAGTCAGATTCCAGTCTGGACTTGGCTACCCACTGGTTCTGTATCCTAAGCAACATCCCAAATGTCTCCCAAGCTTAGTTTCCATACAGACAGCAGTGTGGGGCTGGGCTCCCCATGGAAGCCCAGCTCAGAGTATGCTTTCTATTTCTGAAGTGCTTTAAGTTCTCCCGAGGAAAGTTCCTGAATAAATTAGAAATGGCTCTAAGAGTCTTGTCAAGTTTTCTCCTCTTCCTGCTCTCCTCCTCAGCACAAGCAAGAGAATCACTTAAAGAGCACTGTGAACTCTGGGTAATGGAAGAGAGTGAGACTGGAAGCCTGCTCTTTAGAGGAAAGCCCCACCAAGACATTAATGCTTCACTCTGCACAAGAGAGAAGGCAGCTCAGTGTGTTTACTTCAGGAGCCTCCGGGAATGCACCACACCTGGCCATGTACATTCACGAGGCATTTGCTGTCATATTTGCACTCTTATTAATAATGGCACTGAAGGCAGGGAACACAGGAGGTTTTCTTACCACCCCAGTTTCTTTACTTACTATGAATACACTTCTGATGGCCCAGTCTCACCTCCCCATCATGCCCCTCTCTCCATTCTAAGCAACCTCCACACACACACACACACACACACACACACACACACACACACACACACATTTCCCCAGTATTCAGTGTTCATAACTAGAAAATGCTCTGGTCCACAGAGGGGCACTGTCAGTGTTAAAGGCTTCCCTGCCTCATTCCTTTTACTTCCTGGAAGCTTGTTAAAACCCTACCTTTTGAGCATTTCTTTAGCTAAAATGATCTCAGATTCCTTGAATCATAAACCAGTCAGAAAAGAAAAGGGGCGGGAGGGGTGGTGAGGGGAGCTAGAAGGAGGAAAGAAAGAAAATGGGATTCACAGAGGCTGAGGAAGGCTGGCTCCAAGTGTGACAGGAGCCACCCACCACAGACAAAGAACACCATGAGGCTGGGGAGACAATGAGGGCTGAAGGAAGGCAGGGACTGGAGCAGAGCAGAGCACAGGAGTGGGGCGGCTGGGTGGCAGGGAGCCCAGTCCTGTGCCCGACTCCTGTGCCCGACTCCTGTGCCCGACTCCTGTGCCCCGACTCCTGTGCCCGACTCCTGTGCCCCGACTCCTGTGCCCCAACTCCTGTGCCCCAACTCCTGTGCTTCCTGCTTGCTGAGCGAGGGCTCCCAGCAGCTCTCCATCTGCTAGGGAAAAGGATTTCGACCCTTTCACAAGGCTTCTTTTCCTTTCTTTTCTTTTTCCCTGTCTCCCATCCCTTCCTTCCTTCCTTTATTTCCTTTCTTTCTTTTTCTTTCTTTCTTTCTTCCCTCCCTCCCTCCCTCCCTCCCTTCCTTCCCTCCTTCCTTTGGTTAAAAAAAAAAGCCAATAACTTCTCCATGGTCATATTTCTCAGCTTCAACTATATTACAACTTCCAAATCAACAGACAGAATAAAATGGTTTTGGTTTCTTTAAGACTTTAGAATTTCTTGTAAAGTAAAATAAATAGTTAAGGGATAGAAAGAAGTTCAGTAGTGGCTAAAATCAGTGCCTGTCCAAAGGACAGGAGTGAGAAACGAAGCTGGTGAGTGGTGGTGCGTCCACACAGCAGTCAGGGGCTTTTCACAATGGATAGAACTGTCTGTCATGTGGTATCCTGTATAATTTCAAGGTAAAGACTATGCAGTGCTGCGGGACTGTGAAAGTTTTACCTCCTTTCCTCCCCAAAGAACAGGTTAACGTACTAGGGATTCCCAATTGTCCTTGACAGAAAAGGAATGGAAGATTTGACAAGTAATGCATGTGAAATCTTCCTTAACCTAGAAAACATTCAGGAGGGAAAAAAAATCAACTCAGGACTGAGATTTAAAAATCAAATCATGAGCCAGGTGTGGTGGTGAGCACCTTGAATCCTAGCACTTGGGAGGCAGAAGCAGATGGATCTTTGTGAGTGCCAGGCTAGCCTGGTCTACAGAGTGAGTTCCAGGCCAGCTGGATGGTACAAAATTCTGTCTCAAAAAGACAAAAAAAAAAAAAAAAAAAAAAATCAAATCATGGATCTGACTATGGTGGTGCACACTTTTAATCTCAGCATTCTGGAGGCAGAGGCAGGCGAAGAGCAAGGCCGGCCTGGTTCTCATAGCGAGTTCTAGGCCAGCTGAAGTTACAGGGAAATCCTGTTCGAAAACACGTAAGCTGGGCTATAGAAATGGCTTGGCAGTTAAGAGCACTGGCTACTTTTCCAGAGGATCCAGTTTGGTTTCCAACACTCAGGGCAGCTAAAAGCTTTTCAAAACTACAATTCCAGGTGATGCAACGCCCTCTTCTGGCCTCTGTAGGCATTGTACCCACAGGTATAATTACATGCAAGCCGGCAAAACATTCTACACATAAAAAATATAAAGAAACAGAAAATAATTTTTTTTAAAGTAAGCCATGGAAAATGGAAGATAGAAGACTATGTCTGCTAAATGCCTACTCCAGGACGCAGATGAGTCTGTACAGAGCTGGATCCTTCTACAACTACTATCTTGTTTATATACATAATAGCTTAGGGAACAGATGTCAGGGAGAGGGGCTGCTCTTTTAAATACCATCAGATTCGAAAGCTATTTCAATATAGTCAGACAGCAAATTAAAATGAAATATCTTTCTTAACTGGTGAAATGCAGAGTGAGTTGGGAAAACTGATTTCTGCCCATCCTTTGGCCCCCCCAAAGCAGGGTCGAAAGAGAAAACAGAAAAACGTACTTCCTGGAGATGAACTTGGAGAACAGGCAGCATAAACATCGGCAGGGAGCCGGGCTCCTAGCTCACGGGACTCTGAAAAACAGAGTCCGCACATGAGTCAGGCCGAAGAAAAACATTTGATGTTTAATTGCTTTTATGCACTGCAGGAGGGAGCAAACCTTGTAGCTCACCTGATGAAATCTCCTTCCTCATGTCACCAGCCGTGCTGAACACATCGCCCCTGTGACAACACTCAACCTCAAGACAGCTTGTGGGGGACACAGGTCAGTTTTAAAGCACCAGGTGGGTAAACGTTATGGAGTCTCCTGATCTTACATTTTAGGCTGTGGCTACTCGTCCTTCGTGTAAAGGTTACCACCCAGGAGCTTGCGGTAGGTTTTCCAGATTGGAGTGGTGCTGCGGAATAAGCTGACTCTTTTTATCAGAACAAACAAGATGCTGAAAATATTCTTCTATATTGGCAGTGTGGGCAAGGAGAGGGAAAGGAAGAGGAAGGGATCCATAAGTCTTTCCTCTCCTGGCTGGGAAAATGAAAAAGAAGTAAATTGGCGGACACTTCAAGACCTCTAGGATGAAGCAAAGGACTGTAGGCACGGTTGCTCATTCAACTGAAGAACTTGTGTTGACCTAGAGATGTCAAGCAACTGCTAATTTCATCTAACCATTGTGAGGGAGAAATGGAAATCAGTCTATTAAATGAAAACAACACAACAGGTAATAATAACAATAGTAATAATAAATAATACCAACTACTTACATAGAGCTTGCCCTTCCTATGTGTTAAGCTAAGACCTTGGCATATGCTAACTGAATCTTCCCAACAATCCCATAAACAAGGGAATATCATCTTAGTTACACCTGAGAACTATAAATCCTTAATAATGTTGGTGGCAAACACTGCAATAATGCATATCTTGAATGATCCCATCCCCACCCCCAAAACCCATGTGTCGAAGGCCTGGAAAGTGGTGGAATCTTGAGAATCTTGGGCCTCATGAAAATAAGTTACATCATTGGAGGGGTGCCCTGAAGGGGACCCTAGCTCCTTGTAGGGTCTCTTACACTTTCAGCCACCATGAAGCGAGAAGCTTTGTTTTACGTATGTTCTCTGCCACGACAGGTTGCCATGAAATAGGCCTGGAGACCATGGGGCTTGACATGGGAAGCGGAGTCAAAGTAAACTTTTCTTCTTTTATAAATGATTACCTCCGGTGTTTAGTCACAGTGATGGGATAGAGGTGGTAGCTTTGAAAAGGTATCACTGAGGCCATAGATCCTAAAACACAAGGTGTTGCCCCATGTATTGTAGGGGGAAAATGCCCTATGAAGAAAACACAACAGGATCCCTTCTCTGCATTTTGTTTAAGCAACCTTGTTCATAAGTTCCCAGAGATACTAATCTCCACAGAGAGAAAAGTTATACATAAAACATTACAAATGAAGAGAGGACATATATTAAGTGTGAAAAGTTCTCAGTAGATAAAGTCTACTATCAACTTGAGGAAAATAATCTGTACTCATTATTGAGCTGAGAATCTAAACAGAAATGAAACAAGGAAAAAAAAAAAAACAAAACAGGTTGGTCCTTCTTAGAAATCATGATCTTTACTGCTTTGATTCCTGAGATTCATCTTTTTGCCAGTTCCTAGTAGCCAAAATGATGAAGGTATGAAAAGAAGGACGTGTGTGTGTGTGTGTGTGTGTGTGTGTGTGTGTCCTTCCTCGGGAGCTATCCACCTTCTTCTTTGAGATAGTGTCTCTCCCTGGGACCTGGAACTTGCCGATTAGGCTAGCTGTGTTGCCATGCAGGGCCAAGATCTTCCTGTCTCCACCTCCCTAGCTGTGGGACACAAGCCTGTGCCACCACGCCTCGTTTTTTACATCAGTAATGGGGAGATCCAATTCTGGTCCTCACGCTTGTGTGGCGGGAATTAAACTGACTGAACCATCTCCCCAGCCCCGTCTCACTTATTTTAAACAGAACTGTTTAGAATTAATGGGGGGGGGGGCATTCAGATACTAGCTCAAATGTACCAGGCCAGGCAGCCTTTGGAACACCCAGCTGGCCAGGCAGCCTTTGGAACACCCAGCTGGTCACATACTTCCACCCACACCTGACAGAGTCAGGGAAACTATGAGTCCCACAGTCCCACTCCTGACCTTGTGCCTTCAGCCGTGCTATCCAGGAGAAACCACTGAATCCCCTGAGACCACAGCCTGCCCTCGCTCTAATGCCACCTGCCTTTTTAAAGCCATCGGTCCCTGAGGTCACCTTAATCCAGTAACTCACAGTCATTTATTTGGCCTAACTGTCAGAGAGAATTTTTCATCAGTAGGAAATGGCATTGTTAGGTGGTGCTAAGTCAATTTATACTGCTGAGAAAAGAGATTCCAAATGTCTGGGATTAATATTTGTGATATTTACCCAGGGCAAGTCTCAGAGTTGGAATATTTTAGAATGTTTCTGCAGGGTGTTTACAGGTAGATGACCTTTAAGAGGCATGCCACAAGATGAGGACCAAACATTTTTTGACCAAAGTTTTTTTTTTTCAAGTAAAGTAGGTTTATGGGGAATGCATTTTACTGCCCATCATTCTTTGACACTGGTCCCTGAATGGACAGCGAAGTCAAACTAAGACCTAAAAAGAGGAAAATGCAAACAGCAGACCTGATTCTTTTGTGCCTCACAAGTTAAAAGCCTGCTTTCATATTGATTTTCAGATGCTGAATATACAGAGTTCATTTTCTAGATAATCTCCATGTGTCTTACTCCCATAAACAAATAAAATTTATGGGAATGGAAACAAGAGACAAATCTATATCTGTAAACAAGCTTCATGGTCCCCTCCCCAGCCACAAACATTGACCTGGTACCCCATTGAATTCCTGTGATAAAACAGACCTTCTGTCAAACCAACCTGTCAGCCTCCACAGGATGTAAATCTACTGCTCTATATGCCAACAGCAAAAACTCTTCACAAATTAATTTGACAAGAAAGGGACCATGAAATTGTCCAGAAATTATAATATTAAATTATAATTGTATATTATAATTATTATATGGGTAAATATCACAAATAATGTCTGATTTAATATGAAGTCTATTTCTTTTGTGTATACACACACATACGTGTATGTGGAGGCCAGAGGTCAACATCAGGTATGTCTTCCTCATCGCTCTCCACCTTATTTTTTTGAGACAGAGTCTCTCACCAACTTTAGAGGCTACAGACACTGCAGTGAACTTCATAGATCATCCTGTCTCTACCTTCAGTGTTGGGATTATACACGCAAGCCAATGTGCCTGACTTTTTATGTGGCTACCTGGGATCCCAACTCAGGGCCTGGAGCATGCCTAGTAAGCACTTTACTGACTAAGCCATTTCCCCAGCCTCAGTTCTTTCAATTTCTAAAAGAATCATTATTCCCTAAAGGCTAATACCATTCAAGCAGTGATTTAACGTCATCAGCAAGCTGGAGTTCTTATTACCAGGATAGGTACACACAATACAGTAAGCATTTGCATTGTGTTCTCAGGTCTGACAACAGCTAACGAACACTACAGTGAAACAGCTGGTGCCTGTAACTGCCTGTATATGGAACTTGGTCACTACAAGTTTGGTTTATTAAGTCAGGATGGCCAGGAAGCCGCAGAGAGGAATCGCATTTGGAAGCAGCAAGCCCCCAAATCCCACAGTCTGAACGCAGGTATTTTACTTCCTTCCACAGAGGGAGTCTTCCCTCAGAACTCCCACCCCGTCCATCCCTTCTCCTGACCCATTTTCTGTAGTCCGCGCACAGTTCTGTGCAGAAGGCCCCAGCCTTTGTCTTGTTGAGTCTTATTCTCCTGGGCAAGAGCTCTTTTCCTATACATTTTTCTTGTTCTCAGCTAACCACACTGACTTGTGTTTAAGGATCATCTCATTAGTTGGTTTTCTTTTTCATTTGTAGCATGTGTTACAGTAACAGCACAATTTAAAGATTTATTATTATTCAGCTAACTGGAAAAAAGAGATTTATTATTATTAAAAGTTATGCCTATATGCATGTATTTGTGTAGGTGTAGATATGTGCATATAAGTTCAGGGACCCAAAGAGACCTGGGGTGTCAGATCCCCCTGCAGCTGGAGCTACAGGTGGTTGTGAGTCACTTGATGTAGGTGCTGGAACTCAGTTCCTCTGCAAGAGCAACAAGCACTCTTAACCACTGAGCCATCTCTCCACCCCCCAACCCCCACCAAACAGCATTTTATTTTTATTTTTTTTAATATTATTATT
>VZQC01014815.1:848705-933045 GCA_009823505.1 Rhizomys pruinosus | reverse complement strand
TTGTCATTCTCTCTCTCTAGGTCCTTCTTGAGTTCTTCATTCTCTTTTCTTAGTTCTTTGATTTGCTCTTTATAATCTTGTAGTTCTTTAAATATGTTCCCAATTGTGTTTCTGATATCTGTGTCCTGGGCCATCCCCAGGGGGATCCCACTGTAGGAATCTTGCATAGGATTGGTAGAGCTTGATGCAGGATTATCCTGCCCCTTTCCTGTGTTGTCTCTTCTTCGTGTTCCTGGCATATGCACTTCTCCTCGCCTGTATTCCAATGTGCGTCTTAAATGCCTCTGCACTGTGTTGAAGGCTTGCTTTGCTTGCCTCCTTCAGATGCCTTCGTAATCCCACTTGGAGGGGGGCTGTGGGTGGGTTCTTTTGCCCATGCCCCAGTACCTGCGCTTGCCTCAGCTGGCCTCGGGAGATCTCAAATCTCAAGACTTGCACAACACCACCTTTTATACCAGCTGGGAGGATAACTCTGCCCCCACAGCCACAAAAGCCAATTAAGCCAATGACAACTGGATTAACAGATTAACTATATTAAATCAATCAGCAATCAGCCTTGCTGAAGCACCCAGTTGCTGCCTACCTACATGCACTTGCCTCAGGTGGTTTTGAGAGATCTCAGATCAGTCTTTCTAGTCCCAAATTTTTTTTTTTTTTTTGGTGTTTTCAAGACAGGGTCTCCTTGTAGCCCCAGCTGTCCTGGAACTCACTCTGTAGACCAGGCTGGCCTTGAACTCACAAAGATCTGCCTGCCTCTGCCTCCCGAGTGCTAGGATTAAAGGCATGTTTTCTTTTGAATTCATTCTCTGAAGGGTGTAGATTTGTTTGAACCACTTGACTATTAGAAGTAAGGATTTTTCTTTATAAAGAAATACTGTTTGTTTTCAAGCACATTACTAACTAGAACCAAGTCAATAAATATAAATGTCCCCAAGCATGTGTTTGAAGGCACTGTTGACTACATTCATATATCTAAAGCAGTTCCACAAGATCTGCTTCTGTTAGGAAAAATTCCTGAAGATTAGTGGAAACAAAAGAAAAGTCAAAATATTTTGAAAGGAGGGAATGAATGCACCTGATAAAATATCAAGCTATTTCTAATTTGAATTAAGGGAAACAAATGGAAAATGATTCATTCAGCAATATATAAAAGGTTTATATAGAGAGCCTGAAAACTGTACTTAGATGAATTTACAAAGCAAAGAAAGGGATATTAACTAGTTTTACTCCAACTTTGTTTTCTTCACACACACACACACACACACACACACACACACCTCAAGTGAACTAATGGCCCTACTGATTTTTATTAGTGTGTTAGGTTTGACTATTTTATGTCTAATCTCTCTACTTGTAAATAGGCAGACAAATTACTGTATATGTGGAAGACAGATGCTTTAGTTAGCATGATTGAATAACAGTTAATTTCTATCTTCAACATCCTACCTCTGAAAAAAAAGGACAAAACTCCTCTTGAGAATTATAATGGACATTTCTTCCGACTTGAAGTATCAAAAATTCTGAATTAGCAGGCATATGCTCATTTTTACTGTATATTAGAGAAGTTATTTAAATGTCAAAGGGAAAAAGTCTATAGAGTCTAGAGATGGATGCTTTAAGCAATTACCTATTATTTAATACTTCTTCAGTAGGATAAATTTTCTTGCAAGTAAGTGATCTTAAAATACAAAGTTTTGAAAACCACTTTAAGATATCATCTTACTCCAATAAGAGTGGCTAGGATCAAGAAAACAAATGATACCAAGTGCTGGAGAGGTTGTGGGGAAAGGGGAACACTCATCCACTGCTGGTGGGAATGTAAACTCGTACAGCCACTATGGAAAGCAGTGTGGAGAACCCTTGGAAGACTTGGAATGAACTTGCCACCNAAAAAAAAAAAAGAGTGGCATTTCTACCTTTGACACTCATCTCCCTCAGGATATCAGACATAGAAGATCATTTCTCTCTCTGGTGGTGTTGTACTGTTTTCATGGATTCATTCTTGTCTCTGTCTCACAATTTCTCCCAGGACAGTGTACACAGTGATGTTCTTAATGAAACACTTGTCTGAAACTCAGGTGGCACCAACATGTCATTGTTTTTTTCTGTATAGGTCATAATGGCCAGATGAACTTCACATACCCTCCACACAGGTGCATCTGTGTGGCCACATCTATTTGAGACTGACCTAGACCTATTCACAGAAATTATTATAGTGGATGGCTCCAGTATTGTATGATGATTGTATGGGTGGTCATGCCTTCCACTCAATGATGTTCGGCCCTACCAGGATGCAATGTGGATAGTGTTAACTATGCTGGGATTCACCTGGCCTCTATGGCTAGAGTGAATTTCTGCATTCATACAGTTGAGGAATGCACAAGTCACAGCAAATGGAAAACAATGACTTGTACCAAAATGCCAGTATTTCTGATGTGCAAGGTGCTGAGAAGCCTTAAATGTAGTCCAACTGCATAGAACCAAACAATCCTGTGGAAGTGGGGAAGTATCCCATTTCAGGCACTTATCCAGCATGTGTGAAACACTGCAGACAGTTTGCTCTCAGGAACATCTTATGAATACAGGAGAAATAGACTTCACTGTGTTCTCAGTGCAGTTACAGCTCACCAAAAGATATTTGGGTATGTTAATGATTAACCTGACCACCAATCTATGGGAATACACTTCCATATGATACTTCGAAAGGCATTTAACAGTAATTATCCTTGCTGTACCATCTACTCTGTTCTGCCACCCAATTCATAACCCATTTAATCCTTCTGGCTCTATTAACTCCTCCTCCACACACATATACATATATATGTATATGTATATATGTACATATGCGTGTGTTTGTGTATATATGCATTGCTGAATTCTGTCTCCAGACCCAGGAAGCCCCAGTTCCATATTTTCTACTGAGTTTCCTGAACTCTGTGTATTTACCAACTTAAACACATACCTAAGGTTTTTTTTAAATTTTTTTTAATTTTTTTTATTTATTTTTGTATGTGTATGAATGTACTGTCTGCATGTAGGTTTGTGCACCCGTGTCGTGCAATGCCGCGGAGGTCAGAAGAGGGTGTCGGATTCCCCTGGAACTGGAGTTCTCCTGGAATTGGAGTTACAGACGGTTCTTAGCTGCCATGTGGGTGCTGGGGATTGAACCCGGGTCCTCTGCAAGAGCAGTCGATGCTCTTAACCACTAGGCTATCTCTCCAGCCCTCAATCAAATATTTAAAGAGCTGTTTAGCTTGCTCAGGGTGCTCTGTGACTTGTCTTCTTCACTCTTGCCATGCTGTCTGTTGTCACCCACAGGCACAATGACACTCTCTGACTTCTTGGTTTATATGTCACTTCCTTGGAATCTCTTTGCTCCATTCTTCCTCAGCCATGTGTAATTCTAACCATCCTTATCGTTCAGGGGATTTTCTGCTTGTTCTACATCACGTTCCACACTGTCATTAACCATTAGGTTCTCCCTTATCTTCTGAAATCCTCTTATCTTCGACATCTATCATTCATCTTTTTTTTTTAATTTTTTTTAATTAATTTTATTTATTTTTGTATGTGTATGAATGTACTGTCTGCATGCAAGTCTGTGCACCCATGTCGTGCAATGCCGCGGAATTCAGAAGAGGGTCTCAGATTCCCCTGGAACTGGAGTTCTCCTGGAATTGGAGCTTCAGTCGGTTCTCAGCCGCCATGTGGGTGCTGGGTATCATTCATCTTTTGAACTTGGATTTCTTTCATAAAGAACAACATCTGCCTCACGGTAAGTCATTTTCTAGGGGTCTTACAAGCAGTTACCCATGTATATTTCAAAGTAGCCATAGATACCATATTTCCATTTTACGTACAAAGAAACTAAGGTTCTGAAATTAGGTAACTTGCTCAAAGCCAGACAACTTTAAGAATTACTAAGGAACTCTTCTGTATACAGAGGAGAAGAGATGATTTAGACATTGCTGAGAAGGATAGCAAGGTGCAAACACTCAATGTCAGTAGACAAAGATGCAAAGGTGAAGGCGCATCTGGGGTCCAGTTCTGGAATCTGAGCTCTTAGCCCAGTGCTAGAGGCTCTCAGTCTTACTTGCCCAAGCAGTATATTCTGGGTATCTAGGGTCTTCCCATTGCACTGTGCTCAGTGTAGAACATCTTGCTTGACTCTAAGGCCCTCAGCTAACATTGTAACAGTGTTTAGACCCCTCAGCCTTTTAGAGCAATACAAATCTTGGTTCATCCCCAGCAAGGGAAGGGGCCCCAGGAGAGCCCAAAGCTGACCATGCACAGCTGATTAAGCAGCCAGAGAAGGTCCAGAATCCAGTCTCGTGCCCATTCAGGACCTGGGCATGTTCTCAGATAGCAGATAACCATCTGGCCGTGAATGTGGACCCCAAGGCCCAAGGCTGAGTTTATCATCTGGGAGCAAGTTCACTCTTCCTGCCTGGGTACCAGCTATGTAAACTGGGAAGTGCAGAATGACTTTGCTCTCGCTCCCCCTCCAGGGACCCGCTGTGAGATGCCACTTCGAACCTCTCAGCTGAGAACATGTGGACATGCTGTCCAGTGACACCAGTTTTCCTGAAGTGCACACTGACCCTGTTGGCCATTGATGCTGCGTAGACCAGCCTGCCTGCGCAGCCACAGCCCTTGGTCCAAGAAAGATCCGCTTCAGCCAATCACGAGCCTTCTTAGAACTCCCTAGCACGGACCCCCACCCCCTGCAGCTTCTGAGATGCTAAGAGAATGCCCTATAAGTGAGCAGCCTTGGAGAGATAGGCTAGGACAGGACAGAATTAGGATTATAGAATTAACTGTGTGGGAATTTAAAAAAAAACAGATTTTATTATAAAACAACAACAACATCATCTTGGTTCATCTCAGTTTCCTAGGGAGTAGTAATTAGAGCTTGGGTAAAATGTGTGGGCGAAGTCAACCTCACCAGCAACATCCAAGAAGCTCCTCAATTTGGAACTACCTTCCCCTATCTTCTACTAAACTAGGAGTTCCAAATTTTAGTCATAACTTTTATACTTTTTCTGGTCACTTTCTCAGTTCTTCTGAAGGGCTCAGCATCTTACAGTGCTCTGGCGTCCCAACCCTATAGCAGAACAGCATAGCAATATCATGTGCACTGTCAGACAGCTTCACATAAACCTCCAACTGAAGAAACACAAGGGTAAGTTGGAAATGACAAGAAGCTATGAAAGATGTGAAAATTATGGCTGCCCGGAAGCCTAATATAGACATAATTTAAAAGAAGATGGCTCATCAGAGTAGGAACGAGTACAAAGATGTAGGTATCTGTGTCTCAGTGTAAAACTAAGGACAGAATAAGTGCCTACCATGAAGGGTCATCTTAAATAAATAGTGATTTGTCCAAACCATGGGAAGCTATGCAGTTATCAGGAATTTTTCACTCAAAAAATATTTATTAGGTGACTTATTTATGTGAGGTGAATAAAAAACAAATGATAGGTATTTTGTGGTGCTTATGATGTGGATTATGATATAGAAGAATAGATAACAAAAATGACATCATTCAGTGATATGGAGGGCTTACAATAGAGTGAATCCTTATGATTAAATTTTATTATTGCTGTTTGTCATGACTCGAAGATTTGTTCTGTGTTCACAGCCCAAACCTCAAAATGCCTAAGTATGCTCAAATTATGCATTCCCCTCCCAACTTATTTATATTATATGAGGCTATTAGAAGGTGTAAAATGCTGAAAAATCTATGTGTACACAGGAAGAGTGGTAAAGCCAGCATAATTTTATTTTTAAAAAACAAAATGTAGCCAGGCATGGTAACACAAGTCTTTAATCCTAGCACTTGGGAGGCAGAGGCAGGTGGATCTTTGTGAGTTCAAGGCCAGCCTGGTCTACAGAGCAAGTTCCAGGACAGCTGGGGCTCCAGGGAGACCCTGACTTGAAAAGAGTAAAAAGAAAAAAAAAATGTAAAAGTAGATTTCACAGCAAATGGATACATAATAGCAAAAACTATGAAAGTAAGCCTCGGAATTAAAAACCGAAAATGAAAAGTCATTCAAAATTCAAAACTTTTAAATTTCAAGGTAAAAATGAGGTATCAGTCAAATGAAAATAAACTTGGAATCTCAAAATGAAACCAATTTTCAGTTAGCATTCTAAAATATATTTACATAATCATTGTAAACATTTATCACTTTATTTATTTAAAAAAACATTTTTTTACCTGAGTCATGATGAGAGTGATGGAGGGAGTTTTAACATTTATCACTTTAAAGTTCATAATAAATTACAATGTAATATACGTAATGTATTACAAATGTAAATGAATTACAATGAAAACCATTGCTTACTAACATGTTTTTATTCTTTGAATGATGTCATTTATTTTATTAATATTTATCAATCTATATTAATATATTCATATATTAATTATACATTAATGGGGTTCAGTGTAATATTTGAACACATACACAGCATTAATAAACTTCAGTGTCCCTTTGTCTACCTTCTTCCCAAGCCTTTCTAAATTCCAGTAAAACTGGAACAGTTTTAAAAGTAAAAGAAGAGCCGGGCGTGGTGGCGCACCCCTTTAATCCTAGCACTTGGGAGGCAGAGGCAGGCGGATCTTTGTGAGTTCGAGGCCAGCCTGGTCTACAGAGTGAGTTCCAGGACAGCTGGGACTACAGGGAGACCCTGTCTCAAAAAGTCCAAAAAAAAAAAAAAAAGTAAAAGAAGAAAAAGAAAATAAGATGAAATACAAAAAGCAAAAAAGGAAATGGTATTCAAAATACCTTACAAAATACCTTATATAAAGGCAAAGGATGTATATCATTTTGGGTTGCCCTGTTTTATATAAATCCCGGTAATATGTTTAATGAGTAAATAAAAGTCCTATAGCTTCTTAACTGACAGCTTAAAACATATAAAATAGTCAAACGTTATTACTCTTCCAAATTCTTAGCTTTTAGGAATGAAGGAAAACTTATGAAATTGATAAACTGGGCGTGATGGTGGACTCCTATAAATTTTGTAACCAAGACCTTAAAGAGGCTGAGGCAGAAGGATGGAAAGCTTTACACAAACCAGGGCATATGCATGTGCGTGCGCACACACACACACACACACACACACACACACACACACACACAGTTTTTGTTGGGCTGGTGAGATGGCTCAGCCATTAAAGGCACTTGCCACCCAGATTGATAACCCGAGTTTGATCCTAAAGACCCACGTGATTAAAAGAGAGAGTCCCTTCAAGTTATCCTCTGACTGCCACAGGTGCACAGTGTTTAAATCCCATGTTAATGTAGTTAATATTGAAAGACTGAATATTTCTCCCTAAGTTCAGGAATGCGGCAAGAATGTCTGCTTTTCCACTGTTATACAACAAAGAATTAGATTTGTACATCAGAGTGGTAGTGTAGTAACAGAGAAGAGTTCCGCTAGTGAGAGAGGATGTGCTTCTGCTTATGGATGGTATGAATGAGTGTATATAGAACAAGAAGAAAAATCCCTAAACCAGCAAGGTAACAAGACACAGATTAGCATATAAAATACAATCATATTTCTATATACTACTCGTAAACATGTTGCTATTAAAATTTAAGTTACAATATCATTTAAAATTATTAAATTAGTCACAAGCCTAACAAAAACATGTATGGAACACATATAATGAAAACAAAAATATTGACAAATCCTATCAAAGAAAACCTAAATGAACTTGAGGCACAGACAGTATTTATGCATTGGAGGAGTCCATATCATGATATATATTTTCTTCAGATTCACAGAGAAGTTCAACAGAATTCATATCAAAATCCAAGCAAGATTTTTCTAGAATCAATATGAGTGCAAAGGAACTAGGACCCTGTCTCGAAAAGACCAAAATAATAATAATAGTAATAATAATAATAATAATAATAATATTCAAGGAATCAGTGTGCATGATTTCAAGCATGCTCCTGTAGCTGTGGTAATCCAGATCATGGGGAAGTGTTGTGCCAGATGTCAGGTCAATGGTGGAAACGACCACTGACAAAACAAACAAAAAAACAGGTAATGGTTGATCCCACCAAGACCTCACACTTTAAGTAAAAATTCACCTCAAAATATATCACACACATTCAGCCTAAAAGTGTGGGGAAAAATACAAGAGAAAAACGTCTTGGATCTGGAGCAAGGCAAAGATTTCATGACACCAGAATGTGATGGATCAAGGAAAGATCAATAAACTATATCTCATTAGACCTAAGAACTTGTGTTCCATGAAAATCAAATTATAGATTGGGGGAAAATGTTTGTGAATCATGTATCTTACAAAGAACTTGAATTTGGATATATTTGGATAAAGAACTTTCAAAACACAACAGTCAGAAAGTAATACAATAAGAAAATGGATGAAACACACTTCATCAAAGAGGACATCTGAAGGCAAACAAGTCCATGAAGACAGATAGATGGTCAACACCATCAGCCACTAGGGAAACGCGAGCTCGAGCTGCAGTGAGACGGCACTGTGCACTCATCAGAATGGCTAAAATAAAGAAGGATATCACCAAATGCGGGCAAAGGTTCAGAGAAACTAGATCACTCAAACATTGCTGATGGGAATAATCTTTAAAAAGCTCAACACGCAACTAGCGTATGATAGGACAGTTGCAGCCCTGGGCATTTATCCCAGAGGAATGAAAAATATGGCGGCAGAAAAAGCGGAATACGTGATTGGTCAGATCAGCTTCATTCATAATGGCTGAACTCTGGGAACAATTCAAACACCTTTCAAGGGACACCTGCTGAAATACATTTCTGTATATTCATACCACTGAAGATGACTCGGAAATGAAAAGGGATCACCTCTGGCATAGGCAACAGCAGAGAACGGTGCTGGGTGGAGAAAGCCAGACCCTCAAAGCAACGTGATCTCATTTATTAACTCTTTAAAAACCACAAAACTATGGAAATGGAGGAAAAGGAGTCAGAGTTGGGGGACGGAAGAATGCTGACGGCTGTGGAAACACTCTCCAGTGGCTGCGTGCCTGCATACATCTTGGTTGTAGCACTGCACTGCAGTTTTGAGAGGTGTTACCATGGGGAAAACGTGAGGTCTCGGTGTCATGTGTCAGAGTTGCAGCTGCAGCTACAACTGTGTTCAAATATAACGTTTAAAAAACCAAAAAGTAGCCGGGTGTGATGGCACACCTTTAATCCTAGCACTTGGGAGGCAGAGGCAGGCAGATGTCTGGGAGTTCAAGGCCAGCCTGGTCTACAGAGTGAGTTCCAGGCCAGCTGGGGCTACAGGGAGACCCTATCTTGAAAAAGACAAAAAAAAAAAAAAAAAAAAAAAAAAAAAAAGACAGAGAAGGTAAATCTTTTTGTTGAGAAAACACTGTGGGGCCAGAGAGCTGGCTCGCTCAGGGATTGATTAAAAGCCCGGACTGCTCTGGCAGAGAGGACCCAGGTTTGATTCCCAGCACCTACATGGCAGCTAACAACCATCTGTAACTCCAGTTCCAGGGGATCTGATGCCTTCTTCTGGCCTTTTTGGGCATTGCATGATGCACTTATACACATGCAGGCAATGCACTCATACACAGAAAAAAATGAAATAAATACAATATTTTTAAAAGAAAAAAACTGTTTCTCTTAAAATGCTAATGTTGCCACATGGAAAGAAAGAAAGAAACAAACAAAAAATCACAGGACAGTTATTCAACCCTGAATTGCTCATTCCAAGAAAGGAATTCATCAAAGTACCTTTATCAACTTTTCTGCAATTCCTTTTTTATAGTTATTCTCTGTGAAAGGGAATTCTCCATACTCTGTCTCACTGGGCTTAATTTTCCCAAACTATTCATTAATAAATCCACAAGAATTTTTATTTCATTTTATTTTATTATTTATGAGTACATGTATGTGTGCCTGTCTGAGTGTATAGGCAGTGTGTGGGGGTGGGTGCCTGCCCACAGAGATCACAGAGGGCACTGGGTCCCAGGAGCTGTAGACACAGGCAGGCATTGTGAGCCACCTGATGTAGTAGGAGCTTGGAACTGAACTCTGCAAGAGCAGGAAGCTATCTTAACAGATAAGCTAGAGATCCAGACCTGTGATTTCATTTTTTAAACAAATGGGCTGAAAAATGAATGGCTCCACAGTTTAGTGTTTGTGTTTTGGGTTTTTTGTTTGTTTGTTTGTTTTTGGTTTTGTTTTGGTCTTTTTGAGACAGGGTCTCCCTGTAGACCCAGCGGTCCTCGAACTCACTCTGTAGACCAGGCTAGCCTTAAACTCACAAAGGTCCGCCTTCCCCTGCCTCCCGAGTGCTAGGATTAAAGGCGCACAACAACACACCTGGCATGTTATTATTTTTATTTTATGTGTATGAGTGTTTTGCCTTCATGTATGTAGCTGTGTCCATGTGTGCAATGCCTGGTGAGGCCAAAAGAGGGAATCAGATCCCTTGAAACTAGAGTTTCTCATGGTTGTTAGGGTTCTGGGAATGGAATCCAGGTCCTCTGCAAGAACAGCCAGTGCTCTTCATCGCCGAGCCATCTCTTCAGCCCTAGTTTAATGTTTTTGCAACCTTTCTCTACATGGAAAGTAGCGCTCCTAATTCAGTACAAACTACAGAACACATTCCTCGGGCTGCACATCAATGCATTTTCTTAACTTTTCATGACTATCAGTAAGAACTAACAATGAGCTAGAAATGAAAAAGACAAAAGAACTGAAAATCATTATTTAAAAATAGATGAAGTCTTATGAAACCTCTGCGCTCAAATTGCTAATATATATAAAGCTAGTAACTGGAGCCTTTTTTTTTCCTCTTCCAAGTTGTTGAAAATCGACCTCTTGATCATCTGTGGTTCCTGTTGCTTTCTGCTGAGTGATCTGACTCCATCCTTAGACCTGCTGGGCCGCCCTCAGCTCTGCTCACCAGCCAGCTTCTTTCCCATGGGGTTGGGTGTGCTTTCTTGGACTTGAAAACTTTTCCCACTGAATGCTTTGACCAACTACATCCTAAAAGATCTTCACCAGTGCTCCCAAGTGTGTGAAACTTCCCCAGGTTTCTGAAAAGGCTGTCGAAAGCATATTTTAAAATTCCCATAATTATTTCACCAAATGGCAATAACCTCTTTACCTCTCTGTCTTCCTTAATGGACCTGAAGAGCTTTGACAATCCTCCACTAATTTAGGCTCAGCACTGAAGAAAGGTCCTGACCCTATAGTACTTGCTCAATAAATATCAAATGAGTGATGAAAGAATGAATGGATGGATGGAAGGATCCCTGAACCATTCACCAAGGCAACAAGTTTTTGCAGGTGAGATTGTTCATCAACATGGAGAAGCTCCCTGCAAAGACCCTGAATACATCTTAGACTTAGAACTTTATCTTTTCCTTGTGGTACAGTCTAGGAGCCTAAGGACCTTTCTCGAAAACATACCCAATCTCAGACACAGCTCCTGAGAGATACTCTTGAAGTTCCAATGTTCTTTTTGGCAAATACTACCAGGGCCTTGAAAGCACCTCCTGACCTTCAGGACCCAGCAGACACCCCCTTTAAGGGTGCCTCTTATTAATAGCTTGAGCTGCCTGTTAACTGACCTGAAGAAGTATGGAAGGCCTGGGATTTCCTAGTACTAAGGTCTGTCTCTGAGGCTCCATCTTTCTCAGTAAGGTCACCAATTCTGGCCAGAGCAGGTGTACTCTTAGTGACAAAGACCTTAAGACACAGGGCACAGGCTGGCTTTTCTTGTTTCCGAAGGTTCTTCCCAATGCAAACAGCAGACCTGCTTTCTCCCTCTTGACCTTTGTGGACTTCTGTTGCACACAGGATTTGGAAGCATTAACGGCAGCCATTACCTGCCCTGTTTGTTCAGTGTTAAGCATTAACAAGGCTAGGCCCTCTAAGCTGCTGCCAGGAAAGAAGTGCCTATGTAAATGCCCTCATGCAAACACTGTCTCTCCTTTTCCTAGGGGGTGGGAAGGAGACCTGGTGATACTGAGACAACAGAAGGGAACAGCGGCTATTTTGCAAGTACAGCCCAGAAACCTACCATTGCACCAATAAATCGAAGGCTGACTTTTGTGCACCCGGTCAGCTTCGGTATTTACTAATATAGGGGCTATAAAGCACATATTCCTGGATTTGTTTATCAAACAATTTGATAGTAAGTAAACAGGGAACAAATATTTTATAGCATAGAGGGGTAGGGGAATCTTGTTCTGGAACTCTCTTTGTTCAGGGTTTACGTGTTCCGGCCTTTTGCAAGGAACAGCTGTGTTGGAGTGGGTGGGATTCTGTTCCGGAGACGCAGGAGAGCTGACAGTATTCACTTCAGCACGAAGAGGGGCAAAGAGTTTTATTAAAACTCATATCAGATGCTGCTTATTAGAGAGTGTTATTGCAAAACTTGCAAGCAGGAGGACTCAACACCATGCAGAACAAATCGAATACAAATAAAAGATGGGCTTGGGAAGAAAAATATTTTTGCTCAGAGTCAGCTTTTCGGTGAAAATTGACTCAGTCCCATCAATTTACCACAACTGATGCTTGGGTGAGGTGACAAGGCAAAAATCCCATGCTCAGCCGGCTGCCCAGGAAACAAGATGAAGGCAGACACGTGCTGCATCCACCTGACCCAGAGAGAGAGAGAACGCGTGGGTCAACTTTTCATTTCTAAAAGCACCAAGTAATTACACAGAGATGCAGCCACACGTGCACAGAGAACAGAAGACTGTTTTCTGTACAGTGTAAGGATAGGAAAACGGCACTGCTGCTTGTATTTGGGTTTTGCCTCTGCCTGTTAAGGAGGATAGCTTGAGGTTTTTGGAGTTTTACTTGTAAGCTTTGTATCCCAATACAGCCATCTGGGAGCTGTGTGAGCTTCGATACATTATTAAGCTCTTTTAGCTTTGTGCTTTTTGGAAGTAAGCACAGATGACTTAAGAAATAGAAATTAACTTAGGATGAAAAAAATGACTTGCCGGAAGTACTTAACAACGTAACCTTTACATAAGAACAAATGTCACCATTTATTAGGTTACTGTGTGTCTGGCACTTCAAAAACACTGTGGTCATCATTAGACATCCCTGCAAGGTTAATACTATTATTCCCAGCTTATAAAATAAGAAACCTAATGTTCTAGGTAGCTGAGTAATTACATCTAGGTCCTAAAGCTGAGAACTACATACATTCCTTACTTCATTTTTTCTTTATTAAAATAATAATAATAATAATAATAATGATAATAACCTGGGGTGGGGGAATTGGCTCAGTGACTAAGAATGCTTGCTGTAAAAGTAGAAGCCCCTGGGTTTGAATCATCAGAACCCATGTAAGAAGCCAGTTATGACTAAGCAAGTGGGTAATCTCAGCACTGTGGGGGTGCACACAGAAGTGCTGGGACTTGCTGGCCAAGAACCAGCTCCAGGTTCAGTCAGAGACCTCATCTCAAGGAAATAAGTCAGAGAGTGACAGAGAACGCCTGATGTCTTCTTCTGGCCTCAGAACATGTTTAAACACACACATAGACAGACAGACAGACAGACAGACAGACAGAGAAGAGAGAAGACAGATATCTTCTTCTGGCCTCAGAACATGTTTAAACACACACATAGACAGACAGACAGACAGAAAAGAGAGAAGAGAGATATCTTCTTCTGGCCTCAGAACATGTTTGAACACACACACACACACACACACACACACAGAGGGGGGTCTTCTGGCCTCAGAACATGTTTGAACACACACAGTAAAACAGAGAGATTAATAGTCTATGAGATTTCAAACAGACTTCCTTCCTTTTCATTGTAGACTTAGAGTTTGTTAATGAGTGGGGGATGGGTTTTGAAGGAATAATATGGGAATACAATGTTTTGAGAACATAAATTCTAAGCCCCCACCCCCGCCCTGGCTAATGTATTGGAATAGGCTG
The DNA here is from genome assembly GCA_009823505.1 of Rhizomys pruinosus. Lineage (NCBI taxonomy): Eukaryota > Metazoa > Chordata > Mammalia > Rodentia > Spalacidae > Rhizomys > Rhizomys pruinosus. The sequence goes on along the minus strand of VZQC01014815.1, from coordinate 919,108 downwards.
TTCATAAGTTGGGGGCTTCCTTATTTCCCTTTGGGCTAAGTGAAAAGTAATCGAGACAGGAAAAGTTGTAGCAGAGGAAAAACTGCCCATTCCTTGTAGATACAACTCTTATAGGGTACAGTGAAGCCCAACTTTCTAAGTATGCCAAAAATAAATGTGAGTGGTTCATTAGAGCACATCTGACAGCCCAAAGTGAATATTAATAACACAGAAGATCAATAAGAGACCTGGAAAGGAACAATGGATTAACTTGGGTCTAGAAATAGCTAAGTTTGTGAAGGCCAGAAAAAAAGTGGGATAGGAGGTACGTGAGAGAAAAGGGAGAGCTGGGGGCAGTGTCAGAAGAGACAGGCACTGCCGCTTTCTAAGATCATCATGGTGGTGCACGCCTTTAATCCCAGCACTCGAGAGGTAGAGGCAAGCGGATCTCTGTGAGTTCAAGGCCAGTCTGGTCCTCAGAGTGAGTTCCAGGGCAGCTGGAGCTACAGGGAGACCCTGTCTCAAAAAAAAAAAAAAAAAAAAAATCAACATGAGCATCTCTTTTTGGCTCAGCCCACTAAATAGAGTTTGATCAGTTTTCACCTTACCTTCCTAGTCTTCATCTACCACTATTAACTCAACACAACATAAAGGTCTAGTCAAGGACAGGTCAAGACATCTATTATAAACATTAAGTTCTTAAATTCTTGGGTTTTATACTCTTTGCAAGTAAGGACAAAAGGCTCCATGGCCAAATCTCGGAAATACTTCAGGAATGCCCTGGTTCAGTCTCTAGCACCCACATGGTATCTAACAGCAAGTCTGAAACTCTAGTTCCAGGGCATCCAACCCCCTCTCTGGCCTCTGTGGGCACTGCACTTCATATACACCTACACACAAAGGCAGAACACCCAGACATATAAAATAAAGATGAATACATTTAAAAATGTAAGATATTGAAGGCTGTCAGGGAAGGCTGTGCAGTACACACAAGCCAGTGTTCCCAGGAATTTGGTCGCGTCCTCCACTAACTAGCTCCTATTACTATCTCTGTGCACAAAGATGCTAAACATCTGGAACAGGAGGGCAAGGCAAACTCCTAGCTTCCTCTCCTCTGTGACTTGAAGTCAGGAACCTCTCTGGTCTTGCTGGGTCATGTGGTGGTTCGAGGCTGCGCCAGCCATGTGCCTCTTGCTTGGGTGTCTGCATCCACAGAACGGAAGCTGGGTCTGCAGAGCCACTCTGCACTCGTCCCCTCTTGCTAAGCCCACCCCTATCAACCAGGGAAGCTGAGACAATGCATCCTTCACTCTGTCACATGCAGCCCTTCATGTTGCAAAGGCTGCTGGGGCATAAGTGGAGGGAGAGAATGTGCAGCGACTCCTTACAACAAGCCTGTATTTGTTCTTTGAAACATGCTGGCATTCAGACGTGGACTTTTTTTTTAAAGTTTCTTGTACATTTCCACTTAAATATGCAAGCTTAATAGACATTATTCACCCAAATCAGAGAAATGAAACAAACTCTTGTTACTGGTTCTTCAGGACTACATTCTTGGGCCACATTCTCAGATGTATTCCCATGAAATGCTGTGAATCCTGAAATTTCAACTTCAATCCAACTTTCAATCCAGAGGATTCTTCCCAATACTAAAAAAATACTAAAAAATTGTGTCTTTTATTCAAATTTACATTTTTTACTTCTTTTATTTATTTGTATGTCATTTTGCTTTCAAACAGTAATAAAGAGAACCAAGGATTATCTCTACCAGTTGAGGAGGGCTTTTTCTATTCTTCTTTTTACAGCAAAGGTAGATTAATGATATAATATCAGTAGGCAAATGTCCAGTCCACACTCTATCTAGCCTGCGGGCTGGTGAGATGGCTCAGCAGGCAAAGGTGCTTGCTGCCAAGCCTGATGACCTAAGTTCAGTCCCCAAGACCCACATGGTGGAAGGAGAGAACCGACTCCCACAAGTCGTCCTGTGACCTCCACCCATGAACGCCCACACATACACACCTACAGAAAGAAATACATGCAACTTTTTAAAAGACCCTGGCATGCAGCAGACTGTACTATAGCAAGGTGTGTGTGCATCTCAATTTTACGAAGTGTAACTGAGGCAGAGAAAACGTAAGCAACCTGCCAAAGCCTCACATCATTAGTAATGGAGGAGCCAAGATTTGAACCAGATGTCCTGTTCTTCACCTGTAAAACAATGAGGCCATCTCCATAAGAACAGAAGAGGTTATAATTTGGAAAGACGTGAGCTGTGATATAATCAGAGATAAAGGAATTTCTCATCTCTTGACCTAAATGAGGTCAAAGGGGAAAGGCTTGAGGTATGGAAGACACAGGTGGGATCTACAAACATACCGTCAGGGAGCTTGTTTAGGGCCGTTGGAACTTCCGTGCCAGTGCTTGGTGACAAATTTGAGAGAACCATCTGAAATTCTGAAAAAATAATTCCACAGATGCCAATACAAGCTAAATGAAGAACTGTTTTCAAACATATACGCTAATACTTTGCAGAAAACTCCCCTTGACTATTTTTCTAAAACACTGAAAGAATGTTTCTTCCATGGGAGAACAGTCAAGGAAATGGACTTTGCCTCAAGTAAGACTGATTCAACTTGGAAAAGACTATTTTGAAAGTATTGGGTGTTAATTAAGGAATATGATTACGTGCTGGCTCAGCAGCTAAGAGCATTGGCTGCTCTTGCAGAGGACCCAGATTGGGTTACCAGTGCCCACATGCTGGCTAACAACTGTCCTTAACTCCAGTTCCGGGGGATCCAACACCCTCTTCTGGCTTCTGCAGGCATTGCATGACAAGGACGCCTTTACATACATTCAGGCAAAACACTCATACACAAATAAAAATAAATTGATTATGGTTTAGGTATTAGATGTTGCCAAGACAGTATCACTAACAGAATGTGGTTTTATGAGAAATCTCCACTTTTTTTAGATGCATTCTAAAGCAAACAAGATAAAGTGGCCCTTTTAAATTAATTAATTAATTAATTAATTAATTAATTAATATTTGTGTGTGTGTTTGCTGTGATGAAAAATGGGGCTAGATGGCTAGATGAGCAGGTGTAGGAAAATCTTCATAACTACTCGATCTGAGCAGTGGCGGGGGGGTCACTGTGCTACTCTGTAATCTTCCATATATCTTTGATGTTTTCACGATAAAATATTTTGATAAAGAACATGGAAGGATTTTCTGATACAAAGAACCATGTGATAAAGTGATTTGAAAACGAATGAGAACTGGCTAAATGCGCACCTGAGTAGTAAGTTTTCTTCTCCTAAGGATGACGCCAGGACAAGGAAGGGAGCGTGAAAGGCAAGAGCATGGGGCAGCTGAGGTGCAGAGAATGACAGGGACAGTTGTCACAGCAGCGGTGCTGACCTTGTTTGGGGAGTCTGAACCAAGACTCGCTGTCCATTCTAGATGGACTCTTCCTGCAGGAGTGCCCTTTCCCCAAGACTCTCAACCCGTTTGAAGGATTCTAGATGAAATGAGTCTGGTCTCCCTGTCAACTATGTAGTTGGCTCCTAGGTCTTAGGAGTCATGGGTTTAATGGATGAGGTCTGTTCTATGAGTGTGGAGGTAGATGTCTGTGTCCCCGTGGTCACCTCTTCCTATGTCCTCCTGTTTTTCTTAACTCATTAGAGTCCTTATAAAACCAAGAACCAAACTTGCACTTGGTGTTCAAGGTGTGCTTTGTGTATATCAGAACAACACAATACCTTTTAATAATTAGGAATTTGATATTTTTCAAAGAAAATGACCACATAGCTAAATTGCATTTTCCTAAATATCTTTATCAAGAGGCTCTTCAAAAAACATACATCAAAATATAAATAAAAACATTCAGAGGCAGGAATAAACACCAAAAAAATTAAGTCAGGCTCTATAAGCACCTCCTCTGTCCCACACAGATATCCATTCTGTTTGTAAAGATACACTGGTCCATTACTTTTTTTTCACAATCTTAATTTTTATTTATTTTTTAAGATTTCATACATGTATACAATGTGTCCTGATCATATCTACTCTTCATTACCTTCCTCCAACTTCCCCCCACGACCCCCATAACACGTTTCCCTCCTTTAATCTCACCGGATGGTTAATATAACAAACCTAGTTTTTGTCATCTGCATTGTGAAACATGATATTTTTCTTTCCTAATTCTTTGTATGCATCCACTAATGGCAGGAGAATATTTTGTCAGATGAAAAAGTAAACTTTTCTTAACCTGCCCTATTTTGGAATATCAGACTGTTGCGGTTGTTCAGCACCTCCAAGTGCTCTGCTTTTCTGGGGCAATTCTGTGTGTTTTTATGGACTTGGTCTCCATACCATTATATTTTTCAAAAAAGAACAAGTAAATGAAAAATGGTAACTAGTAGGCCAGCTTAACACTGGAATAACAGAGGTTTGGGTATGGCTCCGTGGGGAACACCTGCTGTGCAAATGAGATGATGACCTCAGTTAGAGTCCCCAGCACCACATAAAAGCTGGGTATGGCTGTACATGGCCTGTCACTCCAGCGTTGCGGGTATGGCTGTGCAGGCACTGCCTGTCACCCCAGTGTTGCGGGTAGGGTGGAAACAAGCAAAGTCTAGGCACTCGCTGGCATGTTAACCTAGACAGAATGGCTAGCTTCAGGTTCAGAGAGATACTTTATCAAGAGAATGAGGCAGAGGGGGATGGAGGAAGATGTCTGATGGCCTTTGTATGTGTGTACATATATACACATGTACACACACACCCATACACCACAGACAAAATGATAATGATAATAATAATAAAGTGCCACTGAGAAGTGAGTTTGCACTGGATGAGCTCAGGGCCCCAACTCTGCCTCTATGACCCTTGCTGTGTACTTGAAGAAAGATGCCTGTGTCTTGGGGCTAAGTACATGTAGTTGGCCTTGATGGAACCTTAGACACCTCCTCTTATGTTTCTTCTCTAGTTGTTTTTCTGACAGTGTAACAGCAGGAACCTTCGGTCCTGATCTGTTTAGAATCCCATCCCTCCTCCTTCCCGGGAAGTTTGCTTTGGCAACACTTTCCTCTCTGCACCCAGGCTAGAGTTAGGGTTTGCTTCACCTTCCTCCTGAGACTCTTTAAATTCTTCAGGAATTAGCTGGGTGTGGTGGCGCATGTCTTTAATCCCAGCACTTGGGAGGCAGAGGCAGGCAGAGGCAGGCAGAGGCAGGTGGATCTCTGTGAGTTCCAGGCCAGCTAGAGCTACAGGGAGACCTTGTCTCAAAAAGACAAAAAATAAATAAATAAATAAAATTCTTCATGGATTGATTAACCGGTGTTGGGGCTCCAACCCAAAGGCTCATGAATGCTAGCTGGCAAGCACTCTATCGCTATGGTACATTCCTAAGCCCTGATGAGACTCTTGACACTCACCACCTACAGCGCCCAGGACTGTGTTCTGTGCAAAGCCGACACTGGGGGGTTATTAGTTGATCTGAATCAAATTGTGAGCATCACTCGATTCCCAAGCAGGGTAGTTCCTTTTTTAATACAGTCTGTCCCCGCCAGTGCTTAAAAACACCTCTCTACTCAGCTCCTACAAATTTAATGAACACACTGTTTACATCCTGTTCCAGATAATTAATGAAGACGTTAAAAAGACCTGCTGAACACGGATCCCACCTCCTTGAAGCCTGGCGCTCTCCTATTTATCAAGGCACTCAGTCCCTTCCGGCAGTTTTCAATCAACTTGACACATTCGCCTCAACCTGATTTCATTTCCGAACTAGACTTCACGAGACCTGCTCTTAACTCTTCCATCAATGGCTGGATGTATTTAGAAATGATAATATAACTACTGTCCTCCTTTTGTCTGTTGTTTTCTGATTCTTAAAACATAAAATCAATTCTTGACTAACATGAAAAGCTGTACAAGTCACGCTGTCCGTGGCACTGGGCTGCAATGTGTTGTTTATCCTTTCAAACTGTTCTGTTATTTTCTAGTGATGCAGTCTCCTAATGTATCTTCTTATTCAACCAAAACTCATGGAATACTTACTAAGGGCAGGTTCTGTATTTGGAATATACCCAGGACTAATTTTGTTTAAAATGAATTATTCAGGGCTGGAGAGATGGAGCAATGGTTAAGAGATGATTGAACTGGTTGATTGAACTGGTGGGTCTTAGAGAAGACCCGGTTTTGAATCCCAGCACCTACATGTTGGCTAACAACTGTCTGTAACTCTAGTTGCAGGGCATCCAATCCCCTCTCCTCACCTCCACAGGTGCTGAATGACACTGGTGCACCTGCTTACATGTAGGCATAATACTCATACACATAAAATAAAAATTGTGAAAATCAAAAATGTTTTGTGAAATACACAGAATAGGGTCTCTTAAACTGGTATTTGTACTACATGTTAGCAGAACTGGGAACAGAAGGCAAAAAGGGGAAAGACTGCAGTAAGGGTTCTTATTGGCAGCTGGGCTCACCAGGTTCCTGGGATAAAGAATCTGGAAAAGATGGTTAATATAAGAATCTGTGTTTGGATTACATGTGATATTCCTGCAAGTAACATCCTGACAAGTTAGGGTTGGGTATGTGTCCTTTGCGCGCCTCTCTCTCTCTCTCTCTCTCTCTCTCTCTCTCTCTCTCTCTCTCTCTCTCTCTTTCTCTTTCTCTCTCATTATTCTTCATGATTTCCGTAGGAGAAGTTCCCCATTTTGATGAATTCATTACTGCTTCCATTAACACTGGCTAACACATCATCCCAAGACCTGGCCTAGTTATTTGTTTTGTTCATCATCATCTTCTCTCTCTTTTTTTAATGAAACAGGTCTTCATTACTGTTTTAATTATCCTTATTTATCTTCTTAAAAGGCCAGTTTTAAAAAATGGTTCAGAGGCTCAGCCATCTCGCCATCAATAGCTCAGTCATTTCAGCATAATCATTGAGCTTATCTCCCTCCTCGTTAATGCCAGGCCTCCGTTATTTCTCTCTCTTTCTCTTCTTTATTAGGTTGTATTATTACCCTCTGCACCACTGATCACCATAAATACTTCTTGGCTGTAACTATAGAACCTCTTTGATGATTCATGTGCTCCTATGAGAGTTCTACAGGCTTCAGATTCTCTTCCTCTCTTTCTGTAAGGGATCTTCTATGTGTAAATTTTGTCCCTGTATATCTCTCTCTCTCTCTCTTTCTCTCCTCCTCTCGCTCATCTCTATCTCTCCTCGCTCTCCTCCTCGCCTGATCTCTCTCCTTCTCTATCGCTCCTTCTGTCTCTCTCGCTCGTCATGCACCTGTCACTTCGCGTTGATTGCCTATTTTTTCCAATGATATCTGGCCTTGGTGGTGAAACCTCTGGTCCTGAGTGAAGCACCCATCCCAATGTACAAGGCGAGAGGAGATGATGCACCCTGGGTGGGTGGTCATGGCTGATGCATCCCTGGGTCCTGGGAGGGCGGTCCCGGCTGCTGCATCCCTGGGTCCTGGGTGGGTGGTCCCGCCTGCTGCATCCCTGGGTCCCGGGTGGGTGGTCCCAGCTGCTTCATCCCTGGGTCCCGGGAGGGCGGTCCCGGCTGCTGCATCCCTGGGTCCCGGGTGGGTGGTCCCGGCTGCTGCATCCCTGGGTCCCAGGTGGGTGGTCCCGGCTGCTGCATCCCTGAGTCCCAGGTGGGTGTCCCAGCTGATGTGCTGCAGTCCCTGGGTCCCGGGTGGGTGGTCCCGGCTGCTGCATCCCTGAGTCCCAGGTGGGTAGTCCTGCCTGCTGCATCCCGGGGCATGGGGGAGGGTGTCCCGGCTTGCTGCATCCCTGCGTCCCGAGTGGGTGGTCCTGGCTGCTGCATCCCTGGGTCCTGGGTGGGTGGTCCCAGCTGCTACATCCCTGGGTCCCAGGTGGGTAGTCCTGCCTGCTGCATCCCTGTGTCCCTGGGATGGTGGTCACAGGCTCGTGCATTCCCTGGTTCCGAGTAAAAAAAGGGTGGTCCCGGCTGCTACATCCTTGGGTCCCGGGTGGGTGGTCCCGGCTGCTGCATCCCTGGGTTCCGAGTGGGTGGTCCCAGCTGCTGCATCCCTGGGTCCCGGGTGGGTGGTCCCAGCTGCTGCATCCCTGGGTCCCGGGTGGGTGGTCCCGGCTGCTGCATCCCTGGGTCCTGGGAGGGTGGTCCCGGCTGCTGCATCCCTGGGTCCCGGGTGGGTGGTCCCAGCTGCTGCATCCCTGGGTCCTGGGTGGGTGGTCCCGGCTGCTGCATCCCTGGGTCCCGGGTGGGTGGTCCCGGCTGCTACATCCCTGGGTCCCGGGTGGGTGGTCCCAGCTGCTACATCCCTGGGTCCCGGGTGGGCGGTCCCGGCTGCTGCATCCCTGGGTCCCGGGTGGGCGGTCCCGGCTGCTGCATCCCTGGGTCCCAGGTGGGTGGTCCCGGCTGCTGCATCCCTGGGTCCTGGGTGGGTGGTCCCGGCTGCTGCATCCCTGGGTCCCGGGTGGGTGGTCCCGGCTGCTGCATCCCTGAGTCCCAGGTGGGCGGTCCGGCTGCTGCAGACGGGGTCCCGGGTGGGTGGTCCCGGCTGCTGCATTCCTGGGTCCTGGGTGGGCGGTCCCGGCTGCTGCATCCCTGGGTCCCAGGTGGGTGGTCCCGGCTGCTGCATCCCTGGGTCCCGGGTGGGTGGTCCCGGCTGCTACATCCTTGGGTCCCGGGTGGGTGGTCCCGGCTGCTGCATCCCTGGGTCCCGGGTGGGCGGTCCCGGCTGCAACATCCCTGGGTCCCGGGTGGGCGGTCCCGGCTGCTGCATCCCTGGGTCCTGGGAGGGCGGTTCCAGCTGCTGCATCCCTGGGTCCCAGGAGGGCGGTCCCAGCTGCTGCATCCCTGGGTCCCAGGAGGGCGGTCCCAGCTGCTGCATCCCTGGGTCCTGGGAGGGCGGTCCCGGATGCTTAGTCAACCCTGTTCCTGCCGTATGGGATCAACCCCACTTTCTCAATAGAAACAGACCTTGCTCAGGACAGCACAGGACTCAGGCAGATAACCCTATTCATTGTTTCCCATCTCAGAGCACCTTGGCCTCTCCTGGCAATGGCCCCTCCCTCAAATGTGCTGCTATCCAGACAGCTGTCCTCACACTCACCAAGCACGCCTCAAAGACAGTGAGTGAGAGAACTGCTGCTTTCTGGCCTTTCTGGGTGACACACTCGTGTTCACACTTAGATGTAGTCACTTCTTTGTCTGAGGTCGCATTCCTGTTTCTGAGATACTTGAATCCGTGACTACTGTTTGAGGTGCTGGCCAATCCCTACATGAAGCACACCAATTAATTAGGGAATATTTCTATAAAAAAGGACTCATTTTAAACAGTCTAGTGAGGATGATATAAAAATCTGAAGAAGAGAGTTTATTATATTAGTAACATAATTTTTTAATTAATTTATTTTATGTGTATGAGTGTACTGTCTGCATGTAGGTTTTGTGCACCCGTGTCGTGCAATGCTGCGGAGGTCAGAAGAGGGCGTCCGATTCCCCTGGAACTGGAGTTCTCCTGGAATTGGAGTTACAGATGGTTCTCGGCCGCCACGTGGATGCTGGGGATCGAACCCGGGTCCTCTGCAAGAGCAGTCGGTGCTCTTAACCGCTAGGCCATCTCTCTAGCCCCAGTAATATAATTTCTAAGTGCTACACCCTCTTCAGTTACAAGCTGCTTTTTTAGGCTGGGATAAGATGGCCCGAATTATTATGTAAGTGTTATTTTTATATCAGCTTAGCAAATATGTACACTTTTCTTCCAAAACTGCCAACAAGTAAGGGCGCCAACTTACTGCATTCTGTAAAATTCGTACCAAATAAAGCAACCTAATTTTTTGGTCCTACATATGTAGTTTTAGCCAAACATATTTTGGCTAACTTCAGAAGGGCTGTGTTGGGTTTGGCAGACTTAGGTGGTGAATACAAAGTAAGCTGCTTATTCTTGTCCCTCCTTTGCCTGAGCGTGAGTTACTTACACATTCCTGCTCCTTCTCCTGTAACATTTGGCAAGTGGGAAGAGAGCGGGAAGGTGAAGGGCAGTTCTACCAGGATGGGCAAAGAGAAATGCAGCAGCAAGAGCCAGTTCTGGGGCCTCTGGCCTCCATCTTCCTTGCAGTTGCTTTTCTTCAGCTCTGGCACAGATCCTGCCTTGAGTCTATCCGTCCCTCCCCCTTCAGGATAATCACCTTCCTCAACACTGTACTAGCCACAGGTCAGTAACGCCAAAGAATTTTCTAGAAGATAAGGGATTAAAGGGTCTTAAAAATCAGAATCACAGCTACTGGATGATAAACTATGAAGCGTGTGGTGGTAGACAACAGGCGCCAGGTCTGGGAAGGGGCCTGTCCTAAACTGTGCAAATGACCTGGTAAGCCTGTATCTTTGGGGTGGAGACCAATGCATAGGAAGGCAAAATCAGCTTGTACTAGCAGGACAGGAAGAAGGTCCGGCTCAGAACACTGATTCCAAGGCACGCTTTGCTTCCAGGCCCTCTTATCCTTTCCTTTTTTCCCCATGAATTCTTTTTCTTGCATTTCTACCATTTTGGCTTCTGTCTCCTGCAGACAGATTCCTTCAGCGCATCTCGACCTCTTTGCTTTTTTCTAACCCCCTGGGCATGTTATCACCTCTCCCTCCTCAGCTGTCCACCTCATCTACTGGCTCTCTGAGATCCAAATGCAGGCTTCCAACTGCTGCCTGCTAAGTGCTCAAGGGGGAGTTGTGAGCTCACCCCCTGCCACTGAGCCAGCCTCATCCTGCAGGAGACATTTTAAACCCCAGGGATGGTAAAAATCATCATCATTATTACCTCTCTGGGCACCGCGGTGTCAGCAAAGATGGAGGCTAAAAACTCAGAAATTACACGTGTTGGTAATGCCACTTCAGCACAGAAGACCATTTGAACATCCAGGTACGACAGGCAGCACCAGTATAAGTGAACCAAGAGGAAGCAACAGCCTGTTCCAGGATGCCAGTTCAAATATCTCACCTTCAAAGTGGCCCCTAGCTAAGACTATGAGAAAAAAAAATTTAAGGGGCACTTACAACAAATTCAAGCACAAGTAGATTAATAACAAAGAAAACTTCTCCATGATTCTCCCGAATGCTTGTTCATTCCATGATTTAAATATTTATTCTTCAAACCCGGCCAGTGTATGTCCACATGAAATCAGCTGAACATGGACCTTGGGCTGTCTTCTGAGGGTCAAAGCGGAGATTTTGTGTGTACAATATTATTAGAGAAAAGATAAATATTTAAAAAGGAACTAAGTAATTTTTCCTTATAGACGACCACAGAGAACAAAAAGCTTCCCACTGAGGAAGATGGCAAAGTTCTTGGAGGACAGACAAGCCCAACCTGATCCTCACACTGAAATTTTGTTATATTAAATTTGCTTCACATCGGCAACCCATCAGCAAAGGCGTGTGATACTACTCAGACAAAAATTTTTCAATGAGTGGCACTGGTTAAGTGAGACTTAAGTTAAATCTGATAATAACCCTGTAGTGGTAAGAAAACTTCCATCTGGAAATCTTAAACTTTCACTGGGTTCATCATAATATTTTGGGAAGGACAAGCATACCTTACATTCTTCTTCCCGTGGTTTCTGCCTACCCAGGGGCGGCTGAAAAGGTTTTCAGGAAGATTTTCCTCATCTCTGGACAGTGTGGTCTCTCCATTGTCTGTTCATACTCAGATTCGCTTTTGACTCTATTTCAAGCTGTATCCCTATTTCCATTCCTGACTGGGGGCAAGCCTGTCAGCGTCTGGGACTAACTTTACAGTCTCTGCCTGCCCTAGTTGACTGGTCAAGTGTCTTCAATAGCAAGCGCTAAATAAAAATCATCCAAAGAAAACAGGGAAACTTTGGGCCCTCCCTGCAGCTCAGCTTCAGCTCACCTGAGGAGCCTCCCACTCTCCCGTAGCTCGAGATGCACCACCTAGAGTCGGAGAGGTGGTTTTAGATGAATTGAGCTCATTTCCCTTTCTTTTGAGTGAAGCTCAAAGGCAAAATTGAAAGTAGCTGGTCCCACGTCTTTCTGCAGCAGCTGACCTGTCTGAGAATTTGTTGAACGTCAAGGTAGAGTTGAGCATCCAATGTAGAGGGAATGAAAAACAGGTTTAAAAATTCTGTTTTCAAGGAAATCGAAATCACTAATTAGTTACAGTAAAGTAGGTATTTAAAATCATCTTACTTCTACTGAGTTGGCTGCCAGGCCTAAGTAGACTCAAAGTTCTTTATCAAAATTGTTGTTACCTGAAAATTATTGTATCACATAGTACACAAACATAAGAGTGTGGCACTCCCACGGCCATTACTGGTAGGGGCAGCTAAGTTGACAGAAGCTCTCTGAAGGCCTTTTGACAGTATAAAAGAGTTAGCTCATCTTTGAGCCCTGCTAATAAGCATAACTTCTAAATGTCATGTATGGAAAACATACTAAGGATGTACAAACAGAGTCAATTTTTGATTCTTCTACCTTTCTCTTCATTGATAAATCCTATTCAATGAATTTATGTTGTATCAGTCAATGAAAATAATAATATTCCTACTGTTTTTACAGAAGGAGAATGGGACTTGTCTGCTTACACTCCAGGTCCCTTTTGGATCTTTATGCTCTGGTTGATTCTTTTTTTTTTTTTTTTGGGCAATAGTTATAGACAGAGAAACTGCATTTTTTTTTTTTTTCAGGAAAAAGCCACTAGCTTCTAACTGTGAGTAGGTATTCAGAGCACCGGTTGATGTTTGGATTTCTAGAAAGCAACAGAGGAATACGGCTCCAGCCGGGTCTCCTCTTCCCATAAAGATTTCCTATAATCAGTAGACTGGGAAATCCTTACTGAACATGCTGAGTGGCCATCACAGCACCAAGAGCTAGGTAGTGTCAGCAAGAGCTTTCTCATCCTCTCCTGACTGTGTCCTGTTCAAATGACATCAGCACATGAAACGATGGCTGTGGACAGGACGGTGTAGTTCATTTCCAAGCACAAAATACTGGAAGCTAAAGAAGGAAGAAGCCCAGCTAGATGGGCTTGATGCAGAAAGGCTTTTTCCGAGAAAGAAGGATTCAAGCCTGGAGAAGAGCTGGGGAGGGAGGAGGGTGTGGGCTGAGTAGAACACGGAAAGACAAGGTCACAAGGAAAGGCTGTGAAGCCACCTTGAAGAGCACCTTAGCTCTCGAACAACACGTGACTTTTAGCCACCAAACATTCATAGTGTCCATTTTGTGCTATATGCTATGTGAGGCAGTATGGCACAGGACCTGAGTGCTAAGCTTTAGGCCAGTGAGGTGACTCAACAGGTGGAGATGCCTGCCACTAAGCCTGAAAAAAAAAAGAGTGCTGAGCTCTGAATCAGGGTATCTGGATGCCAAGTGACCCGATTTACTAGCTCTTGGATCTTGGGGAAGTCAGCTTCTCAGTTTCTTTGCAGGTGTAAAGTGAGGATAACAGCAGGAAGTGCCCCTCAGCTTCTCAGGAGGATTGGGTCATTTATGAACATAAATGTTCAAATGCTGGCAAGGTACAAGGGCAAAGATGGAACAGTATCTGTTTTATTAAGCAATGACATAAGACTTCCCTTCCTTCCTTCCCTCCTTCCTTCTATTTCTTTTCTTTCTTTCCTTCCCCCTCTTTTTGGATTAGAATGGAGACAGGGTCACACTAAGTAGCCTTGGCTGGCCTGGAACCTCCTTACATACACCAGGCTGGCTTCAAACTCACAGAAAACCACCTGTTTCTGCTCCCAAGTGCTGAGATTAAGAGCATGGACCACCACATCCAGTGACATAAGACCTTTCAAAGAATTTTAATTTCTTATTTGAAAAGCTTTGCAAAAATATATTAAATGTTACGTTATCTGCCTTTGGAAATACATCAGTCTGAACATAAATTGTTTTGTGATGACCAACCATCTTGTGATGGATCATCACTGTACATTATCCTTTTCACAGGATGAACCAGTATAAGAACAACAGCAAGGCTTGGGAGATGGCTCAGTGAATAAAGCACTTGTGTGAGAGTGTGAGGAGCTGAGTTTGGATCTCTAGAATCCATATAATGTCAGACTGTAATCCCAGTGGCAAGATGGGCGGGGGCTGTGGGAGAGTCCTAGAAGTTCTCAGGCCAGCTAGCACTCCGTGGCTGAGAACAAGAGACCTTGCCTCAGAAGGCAAAAGGTGAGGACTGATGTCCCAGGTTGTCCTCTGCTTCCACATGCATGCAGTGGCATGGGGGTGCCTGCATTACACACACACACACACACACACACACACATACACACATACACACATATACATACATACACATCGTACATACATACAGAGAGAGAACGAAAGAGAAACAGTAGCATCAATGATTCTGATGGCAGTTACCACTAATGCAACAATAAACAAGAGCTTTGTGAAGCACGCAACTGCTTGCAAAATACCACCCCCTCCAGAACTCACAAGAATTCTGTTAGGTAACAGGCCTCCCAAATAGCAGGGTAGAAGCAAGCCCAAGTCCCAGGATTTGGGGGTTCTTGTTTAAAATGCTACAACTTACCAATTGTCTTCCTCAATCTACCAGGAAATTGGTTCCTTAGAAATGGACCTCTGACGTGCCATAGTCTGGTTATGATTTGACAGAAATGGAACAGATCATTAAGAAATTTAAACCCTTAATAGTTACTGGGATTTGACTGCCCAATGTTCACCTATTTATAAACTCAGCTATTCAATAACTGAATACATTTTTGTCTGGCTTTGGATTTGAAAAGCACATAATAAAAAGGCATTGCTGTTGTTTAGTTGCATTTTGATTCCCAGCAAGCTTACTTGCAAGTCGATTCCAGTTAATGATAACCAAATGAAATAACATATTGATGGGGCTATCACATGGGTAGAGGTGGGCAGGGCAGCACAGACAACCTTTACTGGAAAACAGTTACCAGACTTAGATCAAAACTGTGTTTAGTTGCTCAAGAATATGACCCAATGAATTTCTAAGATTAAATCCTCAAAGAATCTTCATGCCTCAAATATGCGAAACTAACCTGGTCCCTTTCAGATCTGATATTTGAACTCGGGACCCAGGTCTTCTTCCTTATTTCATCCAATATTATAAGTACAGAAATAATCACTTAATACAATATTTTTAGGAGGCAAACAATGTTTTCACCCCTGGGGAACAAATGTGAAGTATTTCCAGTAAAATGCTTGTGGAACACTAATGTTTAACACGGAATTTCTCCATCTTAGGTTGAGGCGTAAAGCTGTACTCTGCCTCTTTTCAGAGCCTACTGCCTTCCTGCTGCTCACGCCTTCATTAAGATGAACTCAAACCAGAAATGAAACACATCTGGGAAAGGAAAAGACTGTAGGAAAGCAAGGACTGAGATGTATGCGTTTCTGAATGGCTTATCACTATGTGACAGCCTTATTCCTACTACAGCCTTATTTAAAGGTATAGTCACCAGCGCTTTCATGGTGAATGGGGCTCGCATATTCTTTCAGTCAAGGTATTCTGTTGGGTGGCAAACATGTGTCTTCCTAGTGCATTTGAGGCATCCTGACATAGTCTAGATAGGGGTCGTCATCCAGTTGCCCATCACACCTGTATCATTGCTCTCCCAGAGCCACAAGTGAGAGGGCTGGAAGGAAAGAGCATGGTGTTGTCAGGCTCCGTCTTCCCTGTGAGGAAGTTCTACACAGAGGATGAAAGATTACAGTGATTTAAAAACTATCCTTGAAAATAGCTAGGCCAGTGCTGGGCTGTATACTGACTCATGGAAGTCAGGCCCCAAGCCCCATCAGCAGCCCTCTCCTGCCTCCTTTGCTGGTGGAGCGTACACTGGATGGAGTGCCAGCAACGCCCCACACAGCTCCAGGGGCCCTCCTTGCTCAGGAGGAACAAGAAAGACAGGAGGGACAGCTTCTAACCCCCGCCATCCTCAGGCGAGAGAGAGACTCGTGTAGCCCAAGCTGACCTCAAACTGGATTTACAGCCCAGTTTAGGCTGGCCTTGAACTCCTGATTCATCCGTTTCCACCTCTCAAGTGGTGGTGGGATTACAGGCTTGTGCTACCAGGTCCCTCTGCCTATTTAACAGTCACAAAAGACATTGGGATTATAAAGAAAATTATGCTCGATCTCATGACTCTGCCTGGCAGCTGGTCCCCTGGAACTGGTTACTAGCACTAAAACTCTTGTAGATTTTAGAAAATACCTACAGTGTGACAGAGGCTTGAGAGGCACCATGGCATACACTGTGATGACAGCTGCTCTGCTTCCCAGAGTGGACCAAACTTGCTCTCACATGGAAATCTACACTGAAACCTCTACAAGTTACAAGGCTTCAGATGGCGTCATCATGTGTGTCCTTGGGGATAGATGAGGAAGATATATCTTTATATGAGGAAGATATATCTTTATAAATTTTATTTTAAATTTTAGATCACCGCATGTAGCAAAGGGTGACCTCAAACTTGATATGTAGCAGAGGATGGCTTTGAACTTCCGATCCTCCTGCCAATACCTCCAGAATGCTATGATCACAGAGGTGTGCCACCATGCCTGACTCATGTGAGGTTGGGGATAGAACCCAGGGCTTACGCATACACATTGCTATTGTGGAGCAGAACTTAGTAGATTCCTAGGAAAGTAAGGTACTAAGAACCTCAGTTTTCATTTCCAGAAAAATCTAAAAACTCAAAGGTGTTTACAGGGGAGCATTATAAATGATATCTGGCCCTCTGATTAAAAAAAAAAAAACTTCAACAAAAAACAAAAACCCTACAATGTGATCAAAAAGTTCCTTGAGTTAAGTTTTGACATGAATGCTTAACACACTATCTTTCCACTCTGCAACTGGAGTTTGCATTTTAAGCAGAGATTTCAATAAATGAATTCATCAGCTACAAAGAAATAGAGTCGATGTAACTGACCAAGTAAGTGACCTGAATATTACTTCCTCTGACCACTTTGAGCAACATGAAAAGAAGGACTCTGAGTAACATCCTATGTCTACTGACTGAATCCAAACAGAGCATGTCTCTGTGTGATGTGACTCATGGGATGGCTGCAGCTTCAGTTTAGAATGCAGAGATGCAGGTTTTCACCCAGCACTAAGCTAACTGGTATTACTTACACAGCTAACTAGCAATCCAGGCTACTGTGTCTGAAACATATCGAGAAATACACCCTCCTTCAATAAGACAAGGCCCAGTGAGCTTAAGGGTGACCTAACATACATGAATTTCAAGGCATGTCAAGCTGCTCTTTCGAGAAAATCATTTCATTTAACAAACTCTCAGCAGGCCCCCTGAGCAGACATAATCTATAAGGGCCTTTTGTCTCGGGCTGTGCAGCATGGCTGTGTGGGACTCTCTTTGTGGTAGTAATTGGTCTGGCTGTCCATTCCACCCATCAGGTGATAGAAAACTATCAATCAGCATAAATGCAATGTGAGAGAAGTCTCTTTAGCCAATTAGTCAGTAATGAGAACATTAGCCACACTATCTTCTACAGAGGGCACCTTAGCCATTGCCTGAATCTGAAGGGGTAGCAGTCCCTGTGTGATTAATAAAGATCACAGGACACCTCCAAGATTCTACATGGGTGAAGAAGAAAATCTGAGAGAAGCACGTTGAAGGGCTAAGTGTTTTCAGTGCTGAGTTTTCTAGGCAGAACATTCCCCAAACACAACCAAACAACGTGAAGAGACCTGGAGGACCTGTGGATGCAGGCCCTCAGATAAGACGGGGATTGAAATAACTTGTCCAGGCTTACCCAGCTGGCCCACAATAGTACACCTTTCGCTGACACAAATAAAAATGTTAGGGCTAGGGATAGAGAGATGGTTCAAGGATTAAGAACACTGGCTGCTCTTGAGGATCAGGGTTCAGTTTCCAGCACCCATGTGGCGGCTCACAACCATTTCTAACCCCAGTTCCAGGGTATCTGACACGCCTTTTTAGCCTCTGAAAGTATGCCACTAACGTGTATTTTCAGCTTCTGAAGGTATGCAGAGAACTTACACACATAAAATAAAAATAAACAGATTTTGTTTTAATGTTAAGGCTGAGCAAATGTGTCGGTGCATACCTGTAATTAGAGTACTGGGGAAGATGAGACAGGAAGATAGTGAGCTGAAGGCTAGACTGCACTACTATGTGCAGTTCAAGGACAGCCTGAGTTACATAACAAGCTCCTGTAACAAAAAGTCAAGAGCCAGGCTGGGGAGATAACTCAGTCAGCAAAATGCTTCCCATTCAGGCATGGGAACCTGAGTTCCAAACCCAGCATCCACGTGAGACTTGAGTGCAGTGTCAGATGTCTGTAACCCAGCATCCATGTGAGAGCTGAGTGCAGGGTCAGATGTCTGTAACCCAGCACTTGGAGAAGGGATGGAGACCAGCACATCCCAACTGGCCGGCCAGCCAGCCCAGCCGAATCGATAAGCTACAGGTCCAGTGAGAGTCCCTGTCTCAAAAAATAAGGTGTGATCATTTACATATCCACCCAAACCTGTACATACCACACACACACACACACACACACACACACACACACACACACACACACGCCAAGGGCTGTGGATATAATCAGTAGTAGAGTGCCTGACTCACATGTGTAAGGCCTTGTGTTTGAGACCCAAAACAGTCAAAAGAAAAATTATCAAGGCTGCTGAAAACCAACTTAAAAAGTCATCAGTACAGAGAGAACTTTCCATGGCTTCTGATACTTTCACATGTGTGGCTTTGGACTCTAGTGGGCACTTCTATGACTTCAAGGGCTTGGCGTGATGACTTCATGTCCTGAGGAAGTACCATGTGTATTTAGATCAATGACGGGCCCATATGTTAACTCCATCCTGACTAGAAGCGTGGCTTTAGGCAAGTACCTCAGTTTTCCTGCAGGTAAATTATGGATAACTACAGTCCCTGTCTCCCAGGGCTGTCATGAGTATTCAGAGTTTGTCTGCCTAAAACACAAAGAATGGATCTGGTGCATGCCAGTCCAGCTACTGTCAGGGGTTCTTCTTTGTGTACAGGAATAACACTAAGGTAAGTTAAGGCAAATTAAACAATGCTGTAACTTTTCTTGGGATGAGGAAGGACAGGAGGATGAAGGAAGAGGAATTTCTAAGGGAGAGAGAGAGCTCCGTTGAGACTGAGTGGACGAAGACCTGGAGGATCACAGTTCTTTTTTTTAAAGGCTTATTTTATTATTTTTAAAAATGTGGTGTGTGTGTATGTGTGTGTCTGTGTGCCTGTGTCTGTGTCTGTGTCTGTGTGTGCAATACATATGCATGCATGCAGGAGCCAGTAGTGGCCATAGGCATTGGATCCCTCTCGAGCTGGAGTTACAGCAGGTTGTGAATAGCCCCATCTGGGTGCTGGGAAATGAACTCGGGTCCTTTGGAAGAGCAGTGCATGATTTTAGGCACTTAGCCATCTCTCTAGCCTGGAGGAACACAGTTCTAAGAATAAACTGTCCAGAAGCTTTAGGGTAGAAAATACCCAGGGAAAAGGAAGGGCTATACCACCTGCCCTCTGACTTCCCCTCTGGACTGTACAGACCTGTTTCCTATGTAGGGGAAGAGAAAGGAGAGGGGGAAGGGGAAGAATCTCGTAAGAGTCTCCAATGCATTCACATTTTCATTACTATTTCACCAGAGTGTCCAGGGTTCTCTAATTGTCCGTGGCTGGCTATAGGGAAAGAAAGAAAAATATATCTTGAATTCAGGAGCTGCACCTCAAAATTTGCCTCAACTCCAGAGAGAAAGGTATTCTTCAAGTGTGGTTTGCAGCCACCAGGTACAGGTCCAAGCGGGCTTCATCCCCAGGTACAGGTCCAAGCGGGCTTCATCCCCAGGTACAGCTCCAAGCAGGCTTCATCCCCAGGTACAGGTCCAAGCGGGCTTCATCCCCAGGTACAGCTCCAAGTGGGTTACATCCCCAGGTACAGCTCCAAGCGGGCTTCATCCCCAGGTACAGGTCCAAGCGGGCTTCATCCCCAGGTACAGGTCCAAGCGGGCTTCATCCCCAGGTACAGCTCCAAGTGGGTTACATCCCCAGGTACAGGTCCAAGCGGGTTTCATCCCTAGGAGAGCAGGAGCCCCCCCCCCCAACCTGAGCATTCACGTTCCCTCCCACTCAAGGCTAATATGTGGTCCAGGTCCCTACTCAAATGCTGTGTGCAGCAGCCTATTTAATCATGTGTTCACCAGACATCATAAAGCACACCACCCTCTCCAAAAAGCAACAATGTACAGCCTAAAGGGCTTAATAAAGGACATCATCATTTTGTGAAAAATGAAAATGTGAAATTGCCCAGAGAGTAACTGCCATATTTATGTCTTTCATACTGACCTTATCTAGCCAAAGTAGGGGAATCGGTGTCAGGAATGAACTCTTCGCTGATTTAACTAGAATTCAAATATACATATTATGTATAATAATAGTCTTCTTCCACTATTACATAAACATAAAATATTACTCTTCTATTCTTGAGACATTATGACAATTCAAGCTAATACAGTTAAATCAACTCAAGTCCCTCAGAGGACAGAACTACAATTACTACTGAACAAGTGCTGGATTCATTGCCTTGCCTCTGAAAGGCAGTCTACAGAACTTCTAAGTCAACACCATCTAGTTATTGTGTTGTGTGCTGTGTGATATGAGGTGGATATTTTTAAAACTTCCATGCTTCTAATATTCAAAATAAAAGTTTACTTTTCTTTGTATTGATGGGAATTCTTTAATAACCAATTCTATATAACTGCGTACAGAGGTATCCCAATTTTCAAGAGGCACAATTTACTATTTTGTGACTTCGTCTTAAATGGTCAGCTATGAATGAAAGAGGTTACATAAACATGACTGTACATGTTTGCTAGCTCAGACCTATGAATAGTACACCAGAAGAAAGAACATTTAAAAAGCAAGAAAAGGAATAGAGAGATGGAAGGTATAGGCAGACAGGAAAAAAGGCTGGATTATCAGCTATTCTAAACGGAAGAACTAGAATCAAATGCAGCCTCACTCCCTTCAACAATCAAACTAATGGTCTCACTTTAGCATCGTTTTAAAAATTCATTGTTAGCAGGGCATGGTGGCATATGCCTTTAATCCCAGTACTCTGGAGGCAGAGGCAGGCAGATCTCTGTGAGTTCAAGGTCAGCCTGGTCAATACAAGTTCCAGGCCAGATGGCATACTGAGAGACCCTGTCTCAAAAAGACCAAAATTTTTTTAATTTATTTTTATTTTATGTATGTATTTTGATGGAATCTAAGTAAGTGAACTCCTGTCATACAATGTCTGTGGAGGTCAAAAGAGGGTGTCTGTAACTGGAGTTACAGACAGTTGTTAGCCACCATGTGGGTGCTAGAACTGAATCTGGGTCCTCTGTAAGAGTAGCCAGTGCTCTTAGTGGCTGAGTTATCTTGACAGCCCCACAATATTCATTTTAAAAAATAGCCTGGACAATGATAAATATAAAATGATACATCTAGGACCTAAAGGGAAAGTTGAAATTCTACCATCCAAAGAGCTGGACAGTATGTAAAATTACACAGTAGTCAGCCCTTATTCAAGAGATGAATAGAAACCTAACAACCTTCAAGGAAGTATGAGTTCATGGTCTTCTTCAAAGCATCTATTAACTAACTCACTTAATTCTCCCCCAAATTCCTGTGAAGTAAGAGATATTATTACTCATGTTTTCCTAACAGCACATAAGTAATGTGCCTAAATTACACATGTAGGAAATGGTAGAGCTGGGATTCCAGTCCCACTGCTGTCTGACTCCAGATCCAGCACTACTGACCATTTTAATAGGGAGAGTGAGAACAGATGGATACGTGGATGCATGAAACAGGTGTGGTGGCTGTGTCTAACTTGTGGCTTGACGGGCTGCAGGCAGAGCTGTATATACTACAAAGAACAGCTGTGCACATAATCACACACATCCCTTCCACTGCACCCTTCTCCAAAGGAGTAAAGTCAAAAGGAATGGTGTCTCATTCCTTTCACTTGTCCCAATCACACAGGAGCCGCATGACAAGACAGTTGTGGGGATCTGACTGCAGGATGAGGAGTATAAGGGACTGTGGAGCTTCCTGTGGGCCCCAGGTGCTTCCTGTTGGAGCAGAGACATCCGCGCTGGTGCCTTGGCACAAACCTTCTGCAGTCTCAAATTTCAGTTAGTGGCAGGTCTCCACTTCCTGTTCAAGCAGTTGGGTAAGAGTTGTTCCTTACTTCCCTGTGACCTCAAGATTAGGGTATCTAAAGGCCATGAACAGCTAGTTCAATGTTTACCTAGGCCAGGGGACTGAGGTGATAAAAACAGGTCCCCTTACAGGGACAAAGAAACAAGCATTAAAATTAGGGCCTGTTCAGATGCGCCGCAGCACTGCGCACAATCAGCTGGGCAGCGAATGCACATTCGCTGCTTGTATTTCTCCTTTCCCCAGGCCTCTCCTCCCTCTTCTCTCTTTATCTCTGAACCTCTGGTTGAAGTCTGTTAAATCTACATTTACCTAAGACTCTGTTCAACTCTAACATCTCAGACAGAATTCTCTTCCTTGCCTAGTTGCAATTGTATTTTCCTATATTTGAGGACTGTACTATTTCAAAAGCACTGATTTACTTATTTTTACTTATTTATTTTTTGGGGAATACTAAGCTAGAGGCCCAGGTAAGGTCATACTGCCACATCTGAAAACCAGTTATGGAGAGGGGGGAACCTTACAAAAATTTCCCGTAGTCTCTGACGTCCAACTCCCTCCTATCTCAGAGTCTCTTCCCTTTACTACACATACTAAGTATCTGAGCCAGTGGGGAAAAAAATCTAAAACTGAGAGAAATGAGAACTTCTACTGGCCACCAGGAAATATGATTTCAAAATCACAGTATTGGCCTTAGTATAGCTTACACAGGTATGCATAGGGTATCTGAATCATATTCACTGTGACCACCTACGTTTAACTCTTGAGAGAACTGTGAAAAAGACAATCCTCAACTAGCTTAAAATAGTCTATTATGACAGGTAATTAACACCAGGCAAAACTCACACACAGAGCCAATTTCTCTGGCACAGAAATCAGCAGCTATGAGTTCATTAGGGTAGTAGATTCCCATAGGTAAAAAGTGCTGATGTCACTCTTAATACTGGGAAAATAAACAAGTTCCTGAATGCAAAGCCTAAAGCAAAGAGAGGTGAGTTTTAATCTGCCCCTTGTAACAAAGAAATAATAATGCATATTCCTTTTTTTTTCATAGATATTTTTGAGGACTAAATAAGTAATGGTTAAAAATACTTTTAGTTCTGGGGCTAGAGAGATGGCCTAGCGGTTAAGAGCGCCAACCGCTCTTGCAGAGGACCCAGGTTCGATCCCCAGTACCCACATGGCAGATAAGAACTGTCTTTAACACCAGTTCCAGGGGAATCCGACACCCTCTACTAACCTCCGTGGCATTGCGTGACATGGGTGCACAGACCTGCATGCAGACAGTACATTCATACACATGAAAAATAATAAAAAAAATAAAAAATACTTTTAGTTCTTCTGGGCAAGTCACTACCTAATCATGAGAGAGAGAGAGAGAGAGAGAGAGAGAGAGAGAGAGTTCTAGACAGAGTTCTAGAGGGGGAGAGAGAGAGATTTGTGTGTTTTCTGCAGTTTCAATGAGGGCTCTGGGCTCAAAATGTTTTAAAAGCAGAAAATTGGTAACAGTGGAGATATTGTCAAAATACATTTCCCTCTGGTTAAGAAAAGGAGAGAGGGAGGGCTAGAAGGGTGGAGTGGGAAGGAATTGTCATCAAAGCGCTGTTAATATGAGCTGAATTATACTACAATGGCTATGCTTCAACATGGAGAATGAAAATTGTTCTGTATTATCGTGGATTGACAATATGACAATCGTTCATTGAAAATGGGTGACAGCTGTAGCATTATAGTTCAGTGCACAACGGAAGATGAATGAGCACTACAAGTTCTTCCAGAATGGGCCCGGATTTCACAAGAGTCCGTCTCATCCCAAAATAAACACATGCCAGCTTTTCACTACCTCAGCAAATCGAGCATCTCTTTACAAACCAACGTGCTACCAGCAGCCTCACAGTGCCAATGTCAAGTCCCTGATTAGTGGATTCACACCAGCTGTGAAATGCCAAGCCAAAATGCCAAGCAAGATCTATAATGTACCTCAGCAGAAGAAAGGGCAAGAAATGGTAAAACACCCAGGCCAAGATGTGTTTGAACTGGTATCAAAGTATCCCCAGGTCCGCTGGAGCACCTTCTGAATGTCCCTGTCGGTGTGAGGCTCAGTGTAGCAAAGACGTGGGAAAGGCAGTTGAATGTCTCTTACACCAAATTATTCACCTAAAAGAAGTAACGTTATGCATGCTACTTAAATTAATGTACTTCAGAGGTCAGCATGTACATCGTGTCTTTATCTGTAACAAAAACCATTCCTGCTTACTTACACACACACACACACACACACACACACACACACACGGAGTGCAAGTGGGCTGGAGAGATGGCTCAGATGGTGAAGTGCCTGCCTTACAAGCACGAGGATCTGAATTTGATCCCTAAAACCACATAAAAATGAGCCAGGATAGTAGCATACTCTTGTAATCCCAGCACCCGGGAGGCAGAGACAGGCAGGTCCCTGCTGCGACTGGCCGGCCAGCTAGCCTAGCCTCATGGGTGAGGTCCAGGTGTGACAGACCCTGTGGACCACACCTAAAGAATGATAGATACCCAAGGTTGTCCTCCTGGCCTCCATACAACCATGCACCTACACACATATGAAAAGCGCACACATAAGGATGGGAAAATCACAAAACCCATTCATAATACTTTAAGAGAGAAAGATATTATGTTAGTATTTTTATTTCTGGCTATAGTGCATTTAAAAATATTTTTAAAATAAGTTTATCTCTAATTGAAACATTAAACACAACCTTCTGCATACTAATGGGGTACTGAAATGTTCTGAGATATATGTACATTGTTTATCCGGTTAAACACATCTCTCTCCTCTAAGATTTACCACTTGCATACAGAGAAAACATTCACCATCTTTTCTTCTACTTCCATGCTACCTGAATTCCTCCCAGTCTGAAGTTACCTTAGCTTTCAGTTGCACTCTACAACTTCTCCCCTTTCTATTGCACTTAGTGACCACTGGACAACGGACCTTTCCTCCAGTCTCCTCCCTCTTGTCTCCCACCTCTAGCAGCCATGATTCTACTCCCAAGTTCTATTTTTCTTTTTCTTATTTATTTATTATTTTTTATGTGTATGAATGTACTGTCTGCATGTAGGTTGGTGCACCCGTATCATGCAATGCCTCGGAAGTCAGAAGAGGGCATCAGATCGGATTCCCCTGGAACTGGAGTTAAAGACAGTTCTTAGCTGCCAAGTGGGTGCTGGGAATCGAACCAGAGTCCTCTGCAAGAGCAGTCGGTGCTCTTAACCGTTGAGCCATCTCTCCAGCCCCCCAAGTTATATCTTTCAAAAAGTCAAGCTCTATCATATTTTGTTCTAGTACCTGCTTTTCTTAAATTTAACAATCAACATACTGTAAACAATTTCCGATCTCTTAATTAAAGTAGAATTTTATGGTTACATGTATTCTATTTCCTATAGACACCATAATGTGCACAATCTATTGTCAGGCATTTAGGCTGCATTTAGTCTTTCACTAAAAAAGAATAATGCAGGTAGTAAGTAATAAAATGAATACATAAGACTTGGTCTGGTTTCCTGTGATTCTGATTGTGGCAGCAGGCACAGTGACCTGGGGACAGCCCCTGGGCAGGTGTCTAGAGGAGAAGTGCATCATCAAGGGTCTCTGGAAGATAGGGAAGAACCGTTGAAGAGGTACCAACAATGGGCAGAGTCTCCACTGTGTATTTAAAAAGAACCATGTACCTCACCAGGTGTGGTGGTGCACACCTTTAATCCTAGCACTTGGAAGGCAGAGGCAGGCAGATCTTTGTGAGTTCAAGGCCAGCCCAGTCTACAGAGTGAGTTCCAGGACAGCTGGGGCTACAGGGAGACCCTGTCTCAAAAAAGATAAAATAAAATAAAAGAGAACCGTGTACCTTACTTGGCCCAGTCTTCTCCAGTTCAACAGAGCAATCTGTCTTGATGACGGAAGTGAAGAATGCAAAGGAAGAAGGGCCTCATGGCCATGCTCCACCACGTTTCCAAACTCAGCATTAGACACAACTTCCTCTAACGCATCTGAGTATAATATGGGAGTTACTGATGTACCTGTTTCTAGCTATCCTCCAGGCACACTACAGACACACCATGCAACTGTACCTCCTAGATCTTGTGTGGTTAGACGGAACTGTGGAACTGACAGATCAATTGTGAGAAGAACGACAGGTGTCATTTCTGGACATTCAACTGCTCAGGTTGGACTCTTCAGAAGTCTCCTCCTTTCTCCCAAGCACCCATGTAAGATTGGTCAGATGAGTCCCCAAGTGGCCATCACAAGCAGAACCCCTCTTTCCTCAGCAGCACACATATGAACAACAGGCCAATTGTTGTTGTTTAAACCACTAATTTATTACTATATTATCCTAACTTCTCCTAACTGATAAGTACAATAAGATTTAACTGAACGTCTATGTAATCTCCTGATCCAACCTGAAATGCTCACAGAAAATTCCTTTCTTCTTTGTTCATCTCTTTGAAAATATGGCAAATGGCAGGCAGAAATGTTCAGGTTTCCTGAATTCATTATGTAACAATTCAGCAGGTCTTTCTTTCAGGGACAAAGCAGTTATCTTAAATGCTTAGGAAAATTCTGTGGTTTCAATGTGGGTCTACTCCCTAAGGGTCTGCATGCTAGAAACTGGTTTCCCCATGTGGCAGCATCAAGAGGTCATGCAACATTTAAGAGCTGGGACCTAGTGGGGTAGCCAAGCCACCAGGCCACTGGCCTTGGAAACGACTGTTGGAGTTCTTATGAGACCTAACTAGTTCCAGGGAGGGTGAATTGCTATAAAAAGAGCAAGCAACCCCGGAGACCTCTGAGGTTTTTGCTTGTTTGCTTGTTTGCTTTTTAAGAAAGGGTCTTGCTACGGGTTCCATAGCTGCCCTTGAACTCACCCTGTAGTCCAGACAAGCCTTGACCTTGCAATCCCCCTGCATCTCCCTCCCAAGCGCTCTCTAAATTCTTCTCTTACTGTGTTAGCCTTCCCCCTGAACTCATCCCATTGCTACCCCATCCCCCACCGTGCAGCCCCCACCACAATGGATAGAAGCTGCTCTTGAACTTCCAGAATCAAAAGCTTAAGTGAACTTTATTTTCAATGAATTACCTAGCCTTGTGTGTTTTGTTAGAGCAACAGAAAAATGGAGGAAGGCAGGAACTGTGTAATTTAAATAGAGAAGATACAATTTCTGATTTTCCACAAAGAAGGAATTAGAGTTAGTAACTGGACTGTTGGGACACCTGGCTGGGGGTCAGGGGATCAGTATTATTGAAGTTGTGTTTGCTCAACAAATGCATTGTGTCATTATCTAAATGTCCGAAGAGGCTTTTCTGGGAAGCTGACGGGGAGTACGGAGATTTGCTTGGGCCAATGCTGATATTACTAAGGATACAAGAAGTTCAACTCACAAAGAAGATGGAAAGTTCCAGAGGAGAAGAAAAAAGGTGGCCATAGTACTTCAGAAGACTGGAAGACAAGGTCCAGGCGGGAGAGATGGACAGATTCCTACCAAGGAAACGACAGTTGGGATGGCTAGTGCGGTCAAGATTTCCACAGAGAGACTTGAGGGAAGGAGACAGCATGGAAGGAGGGGACCACTGAGGTGAAGGCACAGAGGGGACTAGTGGAGGACCTATCCCGTGTGTGGAACAATCCATCGGAAGCATCACACCAAACCCCTATAAAGGCCATTAGACAAGCGTGAATCTGAGAGCAAAGCACTGAGGGATTTAGAAGGATTTGTGCTTGGCCAGCAGGGTTAGGATGTAGGTGTGAAGCCTGGATTTGAAGGAGAGAATTATCAACCAGGAAGAAAGGTAGCGGAAGAGTAGGTCCTGGCAGATTGGCTGGAGTGTAGGGTCCGTGTGTGACGGACCAGGGTCAGGCTCCCAGCTCAGCTCTGGGCAGGGCGGAGAGAGAATGGGTGGGGATCAGAGGTCACAGAGGACAAGGCAGGTGTCCAGAACTTGCTGGTCAATCCTTTTCTCTCTCTCTTTCTTGCTTTCCAACTTCTTGATCCATTTTTGAAGGCTTGCTTTGTCATTAACAAAATGGGTATAGTAGAAGGCAAAGAAAGGATATGACATTAAAGGACCTGTACACACCTCTCTGATTTTACAGAGAAGAAACCAGGAACAAGTAGAATGACATTCCCTGTGAATTTTTCTCTAAACATTATAAATGTCAACTGGCTACCTTTGCATGGTAATAAGAAAAAGATCAGTTCTTAAAAAAGGGGATCATTCCAGTTTCTTGACATTTGTAAACTTTTTCCAGCGTGATTCTCTTTTGCTTAATCTGATCCTCACTAACCCTGCATCTCTCGAGCAAAGTCATTAAGTTTTGGTTCAAACAAAAAAGACAAAAGAATGTTCTCTTTTCTGTGGGATCCCAAGTGAGTGGTAGAATAGTTTTCTGACCTCATGGTGAAATAGGATCTCAAGTGCCAAAGGAAATTTCTAGAAGCAAACAGACAGGTTAAACATGCCACCAAATAGCAAAGGCAGGGAAAGGTTAGAAGGAACCACAATACTTTTGATTTAGAAATAATGTTTTTTCGTGGTAGAAAGCTAGCCTACCATGCCTGAGGTGCTAGGGTAAATCATCAGCACTGAAGAAAAAAAAAAAAAGACATAATGTTTTTTCAAAAAGCACCTAAATGTCCAAATAATCCAGTTCTCCCCAAAAGGTCCTAGGAAAATGGGGGGAGTCTACCCAACACAGAAAGGCTCCTTTTACCCGGGACTCGTTTTTGTTTAGTTTTGTTTTGTTTTGTTTGGTCTTTTTGATACAGGGTCTCTCTGCAGTCCCAGCTAGCCTGGAGCTCACTATGTTGACCAGGTTGGCCTTGAACTCACAGAGATCTGCCTGCCTCTGTCTCCAGAGTGCTGGGATTAAAGGTGTGTACTATCACGCCCAGCTCCTGGGACTTTTTTTTTTGTCTTTTCGAGATAGGGTCTCCCTGTAGCCCCAGCTGTCCTGGAACTCACTCTGTAGACCAGGCTGGCCTTGAACTCACAAAGATCCACCTGCCTCTGCCTCCCAAGTGCTAGGATTAAAGGCATGCGCCACCATGCCCGGCTCCTGGGACTCTTTAAACTGCAAACGAAGTGGGTACTTTCTCTCCTCATCACCAAAGAAAGCAAATGTTTTCCATGGCATCTGTTTTGTCCTAAGGTCAGATCTACAAAGCTATAATTATCCAGGTAACTTGGGTCTGATGTTGCCCAAAATATCCAGGTAATTATAGGAGAAAGGTCATTTCCTCTGTATAACCTCAACTCTACCACTGGCTGTCTACATTTGGCAGTTATCCAGTTAAGAACCGCCTCTCATTTTATTTTGTTCCTGCATGGACTTTGCCAAACCCTAGGAATCCTAATGGGGAAATTTAAATTTTACTTTTGTGCACACACCTCTTCTTTCTTTCCTGCACCCCCCACAGGTTCTGATGATGTCACAAGATGAAACATTAAAAACGCCCTCTGCTAATTTTAACATTCAGAGGAATTGCACTCTGGGAGGAAGATACCGGATGTTGTGAGACAGAAAGGAAAGGATAAAGGTGAAGAGGAAGAATAGACAGAGGTTCCAGAACCGAGGGGACTGAAACACTGGCCCTGCGCCCAGAGGAAAAGCAGAGATCTGCAGGTCAACAGAGGGCTTTCTCAGAGTTTGAGCTTTGTCAACACGGGTAGTTTGGGGACAGGAGAAAGCGCATCTGCGAAGGGAAGCCACCGTTCCCTTGCTTCACAAAGGAAAAAAAAAAAATGGCATTTATCCCACGTACGACCGTGTTAGGATTCACATCCCCCACCCTCTCTTCCCTCTTCCTCCTCCCACCGCCCTGGCTGCCGCCTCTTCCTGTCGGAAAAGACAAGGTGGGAGGGGGAGGAGGACCCACCGGTCACAGACTACGCGGTGGAGTCTCTTTCAGCAGCTTTTAGCAGCCGATGGGGGTCAGGACGCTATTGGTTCAGCTTTATGTGTGATCTGGCGCCTCTTGCTTAGCAACAGTGAGCAGGAGAGGCAGAAAGCTTCGCCACCTGGCTCAGCCAGTGTGTGATGGTTTAAACGGAGCTGCTCACTCCGAGACAGGAGAGAGAGAAAGAGCAATCAGGCTTAGCACACTATATATACTCTCAAGAGCCAGGCGTCATCAGTAGTAACAGGCTGGACATGAGCTCTGTCCCATGAGCATCTAAAGCGGCCTATGTTGTCAGCATATAGTTTTTGTTTTAAAGGGCAATGTGTGCCGCATGGGTGGTGAGATGGTTATCTGGGCAGAAAAAAACAAAGAGGGGGAGAATCTACAACTCTCTTCACTGAATTCAGTAGTTTATTTGTTTTCACACCGGGGGGTGTTACTTGAAAAGAAAGTAAAATTGGGTGTACTTGAAAAGGCAATAGGCT
Organism: Rhizomys pruinosus; assembly: GCA_009823505.1. NCBI lineage: Eukaryota > Metazoa > Chordata > Mammalia > Rodentia > Spalacidae > Rhizomys > Rhizomys pruinosus. The sequence goes on along the minus strand of VZQC01014815.1, from coordinate 888,466 downwards.
AGCTATTTGGGTTTTCTTTTTCCTTTTAATTAGTCCACACAGTAGCTATTTCTACGTGCTAAATTCCATGTTAGTCGTTGACAATTAGCTTTTTGGAGTAGAAAATGGTAAAAGAGAACAATAACCATGCTAGAAGAAGACACCCCCTCCCCCCCTTTTTTTGCTTCTCTGTGGTACAAGAACCATTTCTGAGAAGGCTGAGGGAGGTCTAAAGCCACTGCCTGAATGCCAGGGCTCGGGGCCATCAACAAGGAGGAAATGCATCCGCTGGTTCATGTCCTTTCACAGAAGCGGCCCTTTCCTCGTTCTAGGCCTCCCTTCTGTGCTGCAGAAGGATCCTCCAACTGTGTCCACTGCACCCCTACTCACCCCACAGCATGCAGGAAGCAGCCTTGGACTCTAAACTACAGATGATGAACGAGCTGTCTTTCCTTCTTAGGGGAAACATGGAGTCAACTAGGGTCTTTCACAGGAGTCAACTGGTGCCCCAGGGACAAAGACCAATGCTGGAGGGCACAGGTGGGCAGCATACCCCTCCATCTCAACCAGACCCAATTAACCCCTTACACACCGAGTAGTAGAAGCCACTGGCTACAGTGACACCTACTGCTCAGGAAGAGTTGTACACCCTTCTGTGACCCACCAGGTTCTCAGAGGCAACCATTGGCTTCATTCCTTCAGGCACCCGTGCACACATTTCTACCTTGGGCTAACCGTGGAATGAAGACATTTGTAGCCCTTCAGTGCTGCCAACTCAGACCTCCCTTGTGGGTATACAAATTACTACTAGCAGAACTCCTACACAAGAGGGTAAGAAACTGGCTGGCTACAGCCCACACCTACACAGTCCCTGCTAAGATGAAGCCAGTAACCGAGTTTATAGAAACTGCATTTCCATACGTTGCCAAATGCACTTTCAATTAATCCATATTTCTCTTATTCTATGCAGTTAGTCAGATGCCAGGGCTCCCTCGCATGGGGTAGTGTATGTATGTGGGGGGTCTATTTAAGCAGGAAAGCAAGCTACAATTTTCTGAAAGCATAGCAATGCCTGGATGCTGATGACAATATTTATGAGTGTATGATTCTTTTCTCCCAGAAAGAGCTGAAACAATGGTATGAACAGAACCTATCACACACACACACACACACACACACACACACACACACACGAGCACACGAGCACACTGCCAAAATGTACTAAGTTTAAATTCATATTAAAGGTGACAAGAAAGGTAAGCCTGGAAGATTATAAACCAGTGGGTCACAAAGTACAACTTCTTTCATTTTGAGCAAAGAATAGCAGAGGAATCTTCAACCAAGGTTGGTGCACGCTAAACAGAACAGTCAGCAATGCGGGGAGTTCAAACAGCACTGGGCAGTTTGCTTTTTATTCCCAAATATTCCACACAAAATAACTGAATATTCCCATTTCCCAACTGGGAAACAGAAGCATTCAACAGTTCACCCAAGATTACAGGCAGAGAAGGACCAGGCTTCCTAACATAAAGCCCACCCTTGGCTAGGCCACTAGTGCCAGGTGACTGTCCGAATCACAGAGAGGTCTGTGTCATCTCTCTGTACTAATTTGTGCCCCTGTTGCAGGGTTGTTGATGGCCCTGTTCACGTTCTTCTAGAAGTTTCTCGTGGGAGAAAAACAATTGGTTTCCCAGAGGCTTGAGTAAAATCCAGATGTGGTTCAAAGGTAAGATAAATGGAAGGCTGAATCTTCCCACTGTGAGAAAGGACATGGGAAGTTACCGGACTCAGTCTCCACTGAGATAGATCCACAAGGTGGCGCTGCTCTGGGGTACTACGCAGGCTTATTAAGCACAACTGTGAAACTTCTTTCCCAGCTGCTCGCACTGCCAGAACACAGCTGGACACAGGCCTATGTAGAGTGTGCAAAGAAGAGTCATGGTTCTCCTGGTCTACGTGTGGGAGTCTCTTGAGTGGAATAACAGTGGTAGAGAAGGCCTCCTCAAGTGTCCCTCAAAAACCCTGTATGTTTCTGTATGCGCTATGGTGAGAGGCTCTTTTCTTTGTTAAACCTACAATTAATTTCTCTTCACAGGGAAGGTAAATAAACAACAATAAATATGTCTCCATCATGCCTTTCTTGACTAGAGTTTTTTTTTTTAATATGAAGTTTCATTACTCAGCATTCGCCTAACAGACAATACTCAGGAGTTGATTGTAGCTGACTTCTCTTCATTCAAAAATGTCAAAGTCATATTTTATTAACTTAAACAGAAAAGCAGAAGATACATCCTGGGGGGGGGGGTAACATGAACTGCAGCCATCCACAGTTGGTGGCACTGGTCCGGCGCCGGGCAGACAGGTTCGGGTTCTGAAACGGCCCTTCCCTTCAATCCTTGCGTGACTTCCCCATTTCCCATCACACTGGCATTATCCCAACAACATCCTGGAAATGGAGTTCACCCTGGGTGATCCTCACCGCACCTCCTTCCGTGAGTGACTTGACGGACCCTTGAACTATGACTTGACGGACCCTTGAACTATTCTTCCAGAATGCCTCACATCTGGCTCTCCCGCTCATTCCTCCATTAAGGTCTCCATTATGGGAGCACACAAGTGGAGGTATCACCCCTCCCCAGATCCTTGGTTTCTCCCATTGCGCCCTCTGGCTTCCAGACACTGTTGATCCTTACAACCAACAGTGACTCTTAATTTAATCATTTCAGGCATAACAAACTTTGCTACAATCTAGTTCATGGGATCCTACCTCGTGTGTGTGTGTGTGTGTGTGTGTGTGTGTGTGTGTGTGTGTGTTATAGGAGTTTGTGTGCTTATACAACTGTGAGTTGCCTCTACTATGGGCTTGTGCTTATGGACTGAGATCCAGATGTCTTTCTCAATGTTTTTCCATCTTATTTTTTGAGACCTTCTCTCGCTGAACCCGGAGTTCACAGACTGAGCTAGGCCATCTAGCCAATGACCTTCCAGAGATCCATGTATCTCCACCTAGTGTAGCCATGCCCAGCTGTTTCCTGAATTCTGAGGCTCTGAACTCAGGTCTCAAGCCTATACAGTTAGTACTTTACCAACTGAGCCATCTCTCTAGCTCCAACCCATTTTTGCAAATCAATGAGAATACCACAAACACGTCGTATGTATATGCATTTTATACTTTTAAGTTTTTTGAATGGATCTATCAGGGACCAGAAAATCCTTTCCAGAAAGAGCCATTTAATAAGTATTTTAGGGTTTTCAGGACAAAGGACAAAATCAAGGCTTTTATCAAAGAGAAGAGATATTTCCACAAAATTTTGGTGGACAAAGTTCAGATTTTTATTTTGTACTCTGAAATCTGGATTTCATGCAATTTTCATGTGCCACGGAATGTTCTTCCTCTTTTGAATTTTTTTCAAACAATTTAAATATATAAAAATCATCCTTAACATATGGCCCACACAAAAATAAATGGTAGGCCAGGATTTGGATCATGGGTCATAATTTGGTCCTAAGTATACATCAAGTAGTTAAAGATGATCAGGTCTGAGGAATGGGGAGGAAGCACAGGATAAGGAGTTTTTTCTTAAAAAAGATTTCTCTGTCGGTACCAAGTGTCTTTATCACTATAGCTCTACGGTATAATCTGAGGTCAGGTGTTGTGATAGCTCCAACTGTGCTGTTACTTCTTAGGACTGCTTTAGCCATTTATGGTCTTTTGGGGTTCCATACAAATTCTCGGGTTCTTTTCTATATCTGTGAAATATGACAGAATTTTTGGTGGATATGAATACTGCATCATGTATTCGTACTGTAGATGAATTTTGATACTATAGCCATTTTCATGGTTTTCATTCTGTCAATTCAGGAGCCTGGAAGGTCTTTTTTGTCATCTAGTGTCTTCTTTGATTTCTTTGTGACGTTTTCATGGTAGAGGTTTTCACTTCTTTGGTCAGGTGGAGTAGTCTGTTATTTTGGGGAGCTATTAGGGATTAAATAATTTTTCCTAATTTCTTTCTCTGAGAGTTTATTGTTGGTATATATATGAAGGCTACTGTTTTTTTTTTAATATGGATTTTGTATCCTGCAACTTTCCTGTGTTTATTAGATCTAATAGACTCTATAGAGTCCTTTAAATATATAAACATGTCATCTGCAAAAGGCAAAGTTTCACTTTTCCTGTCCTATTATTATCATATGTACATCTTTCTCTTGTTTACCCTATAGCTAAGACTTCAAGCACTATATTGCACAAGAGAGGGACAGTGGCCATCCTTGCCTTACTCCTGAAAATGCTGTGTGTCTCTGTTTAGTATAACATTCCTAGTGTCTGTACACTTTATCATGAAGGCATGTTGAACTTGATGTCAAATACCTGTTGGGCCTCAATACAGATGATTACGTGGCCTCTGCCTTTCAGTTTGTTTCTATGATATATTACATTTTTGATTTCCATATACTGAACCAACCTTGTGTCTCCAGGATCAAGCCTACTTGGTCATGATATGTGATGTTCTTGGTGTGTTCCTGAATTCAGCTTGCAAGCATTTTGTTGAGAATTTTCGGATCCATATTCTTCAGAGAAATTAGTCTGCAGTGTTTTGTTTTGGTTTTTGTTTGTTTGTTTGTTTGTTTGTTTTACAATAGCAAGAAAGCAGAACCAACCTTCAGTAGATTAATGGATTGCAAAACGTTGTACATTCAGGAAATGAAATTTGCATGAAAATAGATGAACTTAGAAGGTATTCTATTAAGCTAGGCATGGTGGTGCATGCCTTTAATCCCAGCACTCAGGAGGCAGAGGAAGGTGGATCTCTGTGAGTTCAAGGCCAGCCTGGTCTACAGAGGGAGCTCCAGGCTACCTGGGACTAAAGGGAGACCTTGTCTCAAAAAAAAACAAAAACAAAAATAGTGAAGGTATTATATTAAGAAAGGTAACCCGACTCGGAAAGAAAAAAAAATATTTTCTCCCTTAGATATGGATCCTAGCCTATAATGTATACATGTATATATGTGTATGTAGAGTATAACATTTAAGAAGGAGACAGAGAAAGGGTAAATATTGGGTGATTAGGAAGGACAGAACACAGACAAAAGAACGAATAAATTGGAAAGGATACAAAGCTAATATTCAGTCTTGCAACTCCATCACAGACTTTTCTTTTGTTGGGTGGGTAATTGATAGTGAAGGTGTAAGACCTAAATGACTCCCCCAGCATCAGAACAGCCCTTCGTACCACAGAGAGAAGTTCACTGGGATGTACAAAGTTTGAGAACGGGCAAGCCATTGAGGGGCCTCCTTAAACTAGCTGTGTCTTTTTATTTGTGAGCTAATGAAAATAAAGTGATTTTATTTTTAAAAGGAAAGTTCTTCTTTCCTAACTTTCTCTTTCAAGACTTTCTACCTGTGACCGTTTGAGGAAGCTTCAGTCACTTGGTGACCATTTGTCAGTTCATGTGGTGTATATTTAATCTTGCTTCCTAATGGGTCTCTGAGCCGTCAGCAGGCAAGGCCCCCTCAAAACCCTCCATGCCCTACAAGGCATCATTCCGTGGAGAAGAATCTCCATGGAACCTTCTACAAGTACTGGACAGCAATTTTTTTGGTCATCCTGTACTAAAATAAAATTATAGAATGTTTAAAATTGTAGAGTACTGAATAAATATTCTGGATCAGCAGATGGAGGCTAGAAAGATAGAAATTTTGTCTTTATGTGTGAAAATATTATTTTTTAAATTTTAGAACTGTCCAACAATGAAATATGTTGCCTCTTGAAATAACACATTTCCTGACACCAAAAAGTATTCAAAACACAAGTGTATGGCCATCTGTCAGGGATTCTGTGGGTGGAATTCCTGTATTATTTAGGTCAGACCACATGGCCTCTCAAATCCCTTCTCACTCAAGAATTTGTTATTTCGACTGACTGTTCCCCTCTCCCAGACAGCTCATTTATTTGTTAAAATTAAGCGATTTAAAGAAATAGGGTTCATGAGCACAACATGGATTATGAAAATCCTCATTTCTTTGCCATATTTTAAATGGTATTCACTCATTTGTTTCAAGAAGCTTTGGGATATTTGAGAAGCCACTAGCAGTAACCAGAAGAAAAGATCTCAGATCCAGGAGAGGGTTTGCCCTTTATTAGACAGCTCCCTGGGGGAGGGTCTGCTTCTTGCATTAATTTATTTTGTTTGTTTGCCTTGTAAGAGGCTGTTTGGGGTGGTGTCCTCATCAGTCATATGAATGACAACATGTAAATTATGACTACACCTGTATTTTTCTTGTCCTGATTCTAGCTGTAGAATCTTTAGAAGTCCAGGAACTTAGAAACAGGCACGCCTTTAATCCTAGTCCTTGGGAGGCAGAGGCAGGCAGATCTTTGTGAGTTCAAGGCCAGCCTGGTCTACAGAGCGAGTTCCAGGACAGCTGGGGCCACAGGGAGACCCTGTCTCGAAAAAGACAAAAAAAAAAAAAAAAAAAGAACATATTGTTATATCTCTCTATCATCTATTCTATCTACTCTATGTACGTGCCTCTCAAAGCTATCGAGAGAGCGAGATGCCCAATCTATCAGGACGGATAGACGGGACGCTCCTGATAGCGAGAGATATCTAGCTATATGATATAGCATATATCCATATCTATCTACCTATGTAACTTGACTCTCACTATATATATATATCCATATCTATCTACCTATGTAACTTGACTCTTACTATCTATATATCTATATCCATATCTATCTACCTATGTAACTTGACTCTCACTATATATATATATCTATATCCATATCTATATCTGTACACACATATATTTATTGACACTCAGCTGCACATAGCTCCAAAACTCCAGAGGTTCAGGATGACATAAGTTCCTTTCTGAAGTTCCTATTGAGCACCTACCACAGGCCAGAGAGGGCCCTTAGCACGGGGACAGTAAGCACAAGATCCCAACCCTAACTCAGGGAGGTACATTGGCAAAGTAACAAATAGTCACTTACTTGTTAAAAGAAAGTGTCTGGGGGTAGTTAAACTGTCTGGTTTTCAAAGTCTTTAAATGGCCACATTTTTATTCAAAAGCCTAGAAAGGAAGAACTGGTGACAGGAGAGATAACAGACAAAAGAGAAATAAACATACAAGGAAGATAGGAAGAAAAGCAGGAGGAGAATCCAGTGGGGGAGGGGGGTGGAATTAGAGGCTGGGACAGGAGGGAAAGGGTGACTGAGACGCTAGTGAGAGGCTAATATTGGAAGTCAGTGGGATGCCTGTTACATACGTGTGTAGTCTTGAGTGCTCATAGTTCCCGCCATATGAGTCCTCACCTGAGCAAATGAACTGGTGTTCCTCAACTGTTTCTGGAAGGTTTGTGACATACCCACACCAAGGCCTGGCATACAGCCGGCCCTTGGCTAACCTTGGTTTTCTTTGCATATTGTCCTGGAAGGATTCAGAAAAGGTTCAGCCACACTCCAAGTCTTCTGATCTGTACACAAGCCAGGCCTAACAATAATAGCTTACATTTACTGAGTACTTACTGTGCACAGGCACTAAGGGAAGAACTTTAAATGGATTATATCAGTAACCCTATTACATAGGACCAGGGTCTTTGGACATAGAAATTGAGGATTAGAAAAGTTAAGTAATATGTCCTGGTTATAACACCAGTGAAATAACAAAGCTAGGATTTAAACCAAAGCAGTGGAGTTGCAAGGCCAGCACTCCACCGTTACAATACGGAATAAACCATGTTGACCGACCTGAACATCTTCAAAATCCTTCTCGTCTTTAGGCCAAGAAGCAATATGCATTTTGAAACTCTGAAAATTATAGAGTAGAACTTGCTTTATTTGTTAATATAAGTTGGGTTAACTAAAATGATCTTTGAAAGTAAAGAAATATTGGGGGGGGGTGAGAGATGACTCAGTTGGAAAAGTGTCTGTTATGTAAATATGAGGACCCAAGTTCAGATCCCCAAGATTCATATAAAAAGCAAGGCTTGGGGCTGGAGAGATGGCTCAGTGGTTGAGGGTACCGACTGCTCTTGCAGAGGACCCGGGTTCAATTCCCAGCACCCACATGGCAGCTGGGAGCCGTCTTTAACTCCAGTTCCAGGGGGTCCAACGCCCTCTTCTGGCCTCTGCGGCATTGCACGACATGGGTGCAACAGCCTACATGCAGACAGTACATTCATGCACATGGAAAATAATAAATAAATAAATAAATTTTTTAAGCAAGGCTTGACAGAGCACACCTATAATCCCAGCCTTAGGAGGCAGGGACAGAAGGCTGCCTGGGGCCAGCCAGTCTAGCTGGGTTGGTGAGGTCCGAGTTCATCAATCAAGAGATGCTCATCTCAAAAACTGAGCTGAGGTGGAGGGTGATTAAGGAAGATACCCAACATCAATCTGGCCTCAACATGCATGTCCACACACATATACACGCACATATACAGATGAACTAGTACATATACACACAAAACATACACAAAGGTAAATAAAATTTTAAAACCATCAACTAATGAAAATGCAATTTCTCCTAAAAGACTGACATAGATTCTTGCAACTGTTTGCCCAAAGTCTTTCTTATGAAGTTATAGGAAGGATGAAATGATTCGACTAATTAACATTGAAACAGAGGAAAAGGAAGAAACACCTTTGGTCAGTAAGACTTTCTAAGATGATGACTAAGATGATGTTTATTAGGCTTCCAGGGAAATATGGTGTTCAACAGAGCTGATGTCCATCACTGAGGTCAGGTGTCTTTATGGACACCTTTCCAAACATGGTAGCTTTATATTCCTGCATTTTTAACTAGAAAATAGCGGATCTTTGTGAGTTCAAGGCCAGCCTGGTCTACAGAGTGAGTTCCAGGACAGCTGGGACTACAGGGAGACCCTGTCTCAAAAAGACCAAAAAATAAATAAATAAATAAATAAATGAAAAATAAATAAATAAATAAAATAGAAAACAGCATCTTACCCACGGATCATTAGTAAGAACATCAGCAGTAGTAAAAGACCTTTATTCTGTTGTTTGGGGTAGAGGCTTAAACTCAATAGAGCTCTTTGACTTTGTCCTCAGTTGCAAGGACTCCAATCTAGCTTGTCTTCCTGGCCTGCAAATGTTCTCTGTTGTCTGTACTTATGGCTGTCACCCTGGGGTCCCAAGATGGCTGCATGCTTTGCCAGGTTAAAGGTGAAGCTGTCCCCACCCCAAACGCACACCTCTGTCTAAGTTGCTAATTTTAGTTTTTAAACACGGTCCCAGTTTCCAGATGTTGAGGCTGATGGACCTGTAGCCTCTCATTAAATGCAGAGTGAGTCTCTTTTTTTTTTCTTTAAAAACTCCCTTTTTTAAATAAAATATTTTTATTAGTGTTTTGTGTGTTTCATACATCATTTCTCAGTCCAATTTAGACACACTCCCTTTTCCATGCCCCCCACCCCACTCCAGTTCATGCATTCTGCCATACATGTCTTACATCTTTTTCTCAGTCTTTTTAAAGTTTTTCTCTGCAGAGATTTATTGTTTGGGCAGAAGTTAACTGTTTCAGTCAATTCTTTGATCCAGTCTTTTTGTCGTTGTTGTTGTTCCCTCCCATTTGTATTGCTCCAAAGTATGCCTATATATGTCATATATATACCAAAATTATGACCTTTGAAAATAAACTGTATGCTAATTCCAAAATATGTTTAGGAGTTCACATTTTTCCAAAACTCCCTTTTTAAAAGCCAGAATATGTATTTCTAGCAGCTTTACTTCATTCACTTCAGAAACTAAGTACCATACTTTTGTTACTAAACAAAAAAACAAGGAAGACTATGAATCTTTTAAAATAGACATGCTTTCCCTTGAATACATAGTGTTTGGCAGAAGACCTTAAAATGCAGAATGTTTACAAAAAATTATTTATTGAAGCCACTTTTCTAACAAAGAAGAAGCTAATATCTAATGTAATTCTTTTACAATTCCTGCTTGATTTTTGACAATGAATGGACAAGTTGCCACTAGACATAAAATTGGTAGCCACACGCAGTGGTGGTAATTATCCTGCCTGTGTGGGTTATATTATTCCAGGTTCCCATACTTCTACAGAACACCCAGTTCTCCGTGGCACACTCTCTGGTATTCTCAGTATTTTAACTATTATCCTTTTTGTTTGTTTTGCTATTTACCTGGCTGATCATTTAGTTTGCTTCACAGTTTTGTTGTTGTTGCTGCTGTTCCGCAAAGTACCATGATAAATTTTTCATATACATCACCAGTCCTTCTGAACATAGATCTTCATGTATTACCAAATAAGAAATCTTTATATAAACCAAAAAATAAAAGAAGTAAATTAGAAGGGGAATAAGCACAAGAGAAGTAGAAACAGTCCGGGGCAACACTGTCTCTCAGAGAAGAGTGCGGCTTGCACTGAAACGCTGGTAACATCTCTCCTCCTTCATATGCTCAGCAGGTAGACTGTGCTGTCCAAGGTGCTTTTGCTCACTGCCAAGACTTTCAACATGCAGAACAGAATCACAGACATTGTTGTTTCTACTTCAACTTTACTTTCATTTAAAAGCATTTATCTAAAAAGAAAATAGAAAAGTAGATAACCTACTATCCGATGCTTTAGGGCAACTTTAAGATGAATGAAGGAGAGAAAATTTCTCTCATCTATCTTACCCACTGTAATATCCCTGGCATAGTCACAGTGGCAGAACAGGTGTTGTACAAACATGGCCAGACTCTGGGAACGACAGGGACCAGGGCAGAGAGAGAAGGATTGGCTAATGGGGGGGGGTGGACACAAAGCACATTTAATGGAATGATTATGTCCTATCAAATTCTGTAGCACAGGGAGGTAACTACAGTTGACAATTTTTGAATATTTCAAAATGGCTAGAAGAAAGGATTTTTGAATACTCCTCATGATACAAGAAATAGTCAATGTTTGAGGTGACAGATATGCTAATCACCCTGACTTGGTCACACTGTCTACATACACTTGGCCATCCATGAATATATACATTTATGTGTCAATTCATATAAATAAGTACTTTCACAGGAAAAATGAGGGATTCAAAAAGACTCTTCCTAGAGGAATGCCTAGTGGTAGGGAAGATGCTCCCTTCCAGGAACATAAGTCACTTTCCCCTACTGTGTGCAGACTTAGGGACAGGAAAGTTTCCAAATCTTGTAACAACAAGATAGCTCTTAAAAACTATACTTAAGAGCATGTGTGGATTGGTGATTTGGGCCAGACACAAAAAGAAATCCTCAGACATTTTTATCTGGTTCTTAAAGAAATAAATTAAGTCCTTATTAGAAAAATTAAGAAGGGGGTGGTGAGATGGCTCAGGAGGTCAGGGTGCTTGGCCTGATGAACTGAGTTCTGTCCCCAGTGAGCACACACGATGGAAGGGGAGGTCGGAGCCCCGCAAGTCATCCTCCAATGTCTCCATGTGCAGCTCTGCAGATGATACCCCCAGAAAGAAATGTTTAAAATTTTAATTAGAAATTATTCTTAAAGTCCTCAAATCAGTGAGTAAAGGATTGTATGTTCAAGAAAATGATTACCATGGGTGAATCGGAAGATAGTCTGAGGTCACATTTCCATAAATCTGTATTAGTATATTACAATGGGTCAATCCTTATAAGGGCTAGCATGAAGGGTGACCTTGGTGATTTCAAGTTTGTCTATAACAGCTAATGACCAAGAGGCTGGAGAGATGGTTCAGCAGTTAAGAGCACTGGCTGTTCTTGCAGAGGACCTGGGTTCACTTCTTATCACCCACATAGTGGGTGACAACTGTCCATAACTCCAGGTCCAGGGGATCTAAAGTCCTCTTCTGGCCTCTGCAGGCATTTCTTGCATGCAAGCAAAACAGTCATACACAGACAATAATAAATAAACAAATAAATAAATAAATAAATAAATAAGTTTATTTTATTTTATTTTTATTTTTTTGTCTTTTTGAGACGGGGTCTCCCTGTAGCCTCAGCTGTCCTGGAACTCGCTCTGTAGACCAGGCTGGCCTTGAATTCACAAAGATCCACCTGCCTCTGCCTCCCAAGCGCTAAGATTAAAGATGTGCGCCACCATGCCCAGCAACTTTTTTTTTTTTTGTCAAATTTATTTTTGAAAAGAGCTAATGACCCAGAAGAAGAGACAAGAGGAAAAAAAAAGATGGGTGAGTTTGCAGAGACTGTCAGGGTTTCTACTGGCACTATAATGGCGAAAGAAAATGTGCACCTTTTTCAGATAGAAGTGTAAAAGACATCTAAATACAGACAAAATGTTTTGCTTCAATGTTTTCTTAAAACGAGATGTCTATTTTGTGTTTACAGTTTTGCCTAAGTGTATGGATGGCTTATAGCACCTGAGTGGGGCATAAGAGGGCGTTGGATCCTCTGGAACTCTCAGAGGGCTGTGAGTCACCAGGTGGATGCTGGGAACAAAACACTGGTCCTTCCATAAGCAGAAGGTGTTCTCAACCACCAAGCAATCTCTCTCTAGCTCCTAAAGTAGGTCTTATACATACTCAAAAGATTCCTAAATTTTGATCTGATGTAATACCAATTTTCATTTGTATTATTAAAAGTCTAGAAGCCATCACCTGAGGTTTTCCAAAGGGAAAACAAATAAACAAACAAAACAAAACAAAAAATGGGGTTGGGGGGAGCAAACAAGAAAGCCATTAGAAAGTGCAAGCCTGAGCTCAAAAGTGAACCAAGTTGGGCCGACTTCCCTTAATTTAACCTGAATTCCCTTCTCCTGATACAGCTCAGCACCCTAGATCTTAGAAGCATTAGAAACCACTGCTTACCATGTACAAGGCTCTGGGGTTGTTCGAGGCCTAGAACCAACAAAAGATTTCTTTGAATAAGGCATTAAGACAGAAATAACATGATCACTCACTATAAATGCACAGAAAGTAATTTCAAATAAAACAGTGTTTGAACAGTGCTATGCTTTGAATAAATATGTGCCAAAGATGCTTATGTTAAAGGCTTGGTTACTGATCAATGGCACTATTAAGAGGTGGTGGAACCTTTAAGGGGTGGACCTTAATGGGAAGAAGTCAGGTCACTGGGGGCACACCACTGATGGGGACGTAGGGAGGGGTAGCTTCCCCATCACCATGAAGGGACTTCTTTCTCTGCTTGTTCCTGCCATGATGTGTTACCTTGCCACAGGCCCAAAAGCAATATGGCTAACTTTACTGGCTAAAACCTCCACAACTGTGAGTTAAAAATAACCTATTTCCCTTTTGAAGTTGATTACCTCAGATATTTTGCTTCAGTAATAGAAAGCTAACAGAAATAGCCATTGCCTGACTAAAACATCACTCTTGTAATGATATTGTAATATTCTCATATAGTTTGCAATCTATTTAAGTACAGATCTTCTATTGATCATATAAAATAATTCTAATTCACAATGTTTATACCACAAACAGTGCAACAACATGTAACTAGAAATCTAACTATATAACCCACTGGGTTTGAGGCAGAGGGTCTAAAATCTAGCCAAAATTCAATGCTATCAGCACAGAATAACCTGTTTGGCTAAGCAGATGGGAGAAGAAGGGAGCGGTCACAGAAAGCCTTGTTTTCCTTTCACATTATCAGCAAGGAATACAGTGACTCGGATTTTACATAGCCAGGAGTTACAATAAGGCACACATGAGGTACATGGCGCCCACAGGCAAAGGCTGGTTTTCAAAGCTCTACTCGTCTCCCTTTCTTTCCACTCCTTTAGCCATCAATACCAAAAAGTCATACTTTATTTTTCAGTTGAACAGTCATGACATTTTATTAGAATTAAATTCAAAAGAAAACACGGTCCCTAAGTCAGTTAAACAGTTCAGTGCATCAAGGAGATTTATCATAGAGAGAGTTCTGCATAATGAAAATAATCCCTTAGCTATGATATAGAAGGTTGTGTTCTCTCTCTGGTTAACACTGCCTCTGATGCAGGAGGATGACATCCATGTAGGCACTGCTATGGTTAGCAAGAAACAAAATCCTGTGCTTAAGTGACTTGGCCTGGGTGAATCCCAAAGGATTTCTATCATGAAAACAATGAACAAGTGCAACCAAGATGCAAATATTCTCATACGTCAACTCAAGCGAAGCAGTAAGACCAAGTTTATATCCAGTTAGCCAAATACAAATTGGCCAGTAATGATTTGTGCCAGTCTAAATATAACTCCCACCTATTTCCTGAACAAGAAGCAATACAAACTGTCAGAAGGGAAACAGTCCTCATGAGCAAGGCTGTTGTCTCATTCACACATGGTCATCACCTAGGTCCACAGCTTGTTGCTCAGTCTTCATTTGGTATTGGCAGAAATTCCTACTTACTGGCAGAAGAAGGGAGAAGGAAGGAACAATATGGTGCCTGTATATGCAACCACCACAGAGCCTAGTGTTTTGACATTGTTACTGAAACAAATTCAACTATTTATGAGAGCTAAGTTGAATAAAACAGTTGGTGTGGCAGAAAAAACATCTGTTTCTGAAGTCTTTTTTGTCTGGAAAGCCACTACTAAAGGAAGATGAAGCATAGCATTCACACAAATACAAATACCTCCCAAACAACCCTTCATGGCAGTGCCCTGTGTGAACAGATACCCTCTGACCCCCTGGCAGTGATGGCTGAGCCTGGAGTCTTGGTGGTGCAATTCTATGGATGGCTTTTTCTCTTCTGAATAGTTTCAACTTCCTCTTTTATTAAACATCCACACTAGTGTTCATTAACATTTTTAATAGAAAAATCTTTCTGGAATGGAGCACAAGCTATTTCTGCCTCTTGAAACAGGGAATATAGACAGGGGATGTAACTCAGTGCCTGCCTGGGATATAGGAGGGTTGGGTTTGACCGCCAGTACTGCAACTGGAAAGAAGGAAAGAAGAAAGAGAGAGAAGAAGGTAGTGATGTGGAGGCAGGGAGGGAGGAAGGGAGGGAGGGAGGAAGGGAGGGAGAGAGGGAGGGAGGGAGGGAGGGAGGGAGGGAGGGAGGAAGGGAGGAAGGGAGGAATGGGAATTTTCTCTTTCTCTTTTTTCTTTTTCTCTGGTCAGGAAAATGAGACAGCCTATGAGGTCGCGCTGTCCCTACTATACACAGAGTTATCAGGGTGACATGGGGTTTGAAAGAACTTCACTCAGAGCCTCCCAAGTCTACGGACTCAGACGCTCCTGAGTGGCCCACAGGGTCTGTCACAAGCCGTCCAGGTGTGACTCTGATGGGAACCATGGGTGCCAAATGGCCCTACAGCACCATGTTCTCAGTGTGCTGCATTCTGGCTGCTTTCCTAAGTTTTCCTTCTCATTTCTATTGGCCATGTAGCTGCTTTTCTTGATCCTTCTGTCTTCTAATTTGCTGCATCTAATCTGCTGTAACCTTAGAAATCAGCTATCACAGTTGTTAAAATCATCAACGCAATACAAACAAGTTAAGCTCAAACCAGTAACAAACTGTGGGAACTAACTGGGCACCCTCAAGTGGAAAGCGTACAGTCCCAGGTTACAGATGCTGAGTACAGATTGTGGCTGTGAAAAGGCCTTTTCTCTGCACTTCCTTAGTTGCACAATACTTTCTGTGCTTGTTCCTTACCAAGTGAGAAGGCTGCTGAGTTCCAGTAGACGTGGCATGTTTGGGGGCTGACAAGAGTCACCACAACATTTGTCTCAAACATTTAAAAAAAATTTTTTTTTATTTATTTCTGTATATGTATGAATGTACTGTCTGCATGCAAGTTTGTGCACCCGTGTCGTGCAACGCCGCGGAGGTCAGAAGAGGGTGTCGGATTCCCCTGGAACTGGAGTTCTCCTGGAATTGGAGTTTCAGACGGTTCTCGGCTGCCATGTGGGTGCTGGGGATCGAACCCGGGTCCTCTGCAAGAGCGGTCGGCGCTCTTAACCACTAGGCCATCTCTCCAGCCCCTCAAACATTTTTTTAATATAGCATCCATTAGATATCTGCGATGTGCCAGGCACAGTGGTAAGCATTTTCTATACACTATTCAGTTAGCCCCTCACAACATACAGTACATTTGATTAGCCTCCTTCTAAATAAAGAAGCTGAGGCACTTTTGTGACTGAGTTACTAAGATCATAGGGCTGTTAAGAAGCATAGCCTAAACTTGCGTTTGCTGGTTACAAACGTTTTTATTACTATCATTGTGGTATGTGGCAAAGAGTAGCCAGGTCTGAATTCAAAAAATTAGAATAAAGAGAATAACAGAAATAGAAAGAAAATGAATTGAGAGAGAACAACACTTCCTAAATGGTCGGTATTCGAAGGAGTACAAATTGTGCTTTCTGAAGACAGAAGACACTAACGGCTGCAGTGACACCATCGTAAAGCTGAAGGCTGCTGGCATCTGTGGTAAGGGGAGCTAGCCTGCCGCCCCCAACCCCGCTTGCCTCTTTTGCTCTCTGCCTTGCAGCTGGTCTACATTTTGGATTCTCTAATCTGTTTCCCTCTGGGTACGTACTGTCTTTAAATCCTATTTTGGAATCATTAGGGTTATTAGTGAAGCTTGTTGAAAGTATACAAAATCTTCATATTTGTAAATATCATTAAGTCAGAATTTTCTAGCACATGACTGGTATTAAAACAGACAATAACTGACCATCTGGAATACTATAAATTGTAATATCTTGTCTTTTTGTTTGCTTGCTTTAAAGAAAAAAAAAGAAAGATTTTCAGTTATCATTCTCTCGGTCTACAGAAAGACCAAAAGAAGGCTAAGCACACAGTTGTGCTACCATAGGCCATGAGATAACATCCGATATACAAACACAAAGGTCACACTGGTTACTTAAGAAGGACTACAGGGAAACCCTGTCTCAAAAAGACCAGAAACAAAAAAAAAAGAACATGCTTTTCAAGCACTTGGCAAGCCTGTGTGTCTCAGAGCTGCTTGGAAAATAACATTGTCACCATTTCTTATAGAGAAAAATCAGAAGTAAAGTTTGAATTTCAATAAAATGTCTATGATCCATATTTAATCATGCAAATGGGCCTCTTTAAGCAACCTCCTTTGGTGTGGTTCCTTGAAGAATATGAAATTCTTGCAGAGGTATTTCAGTGGATGGAAGGATTCTATCAAGTATCCTAGAAAGAGCTTGATTGAGAGGTAAATGACCAATAATTTCATAAGTGAGACAGCATTCCAGTAGGATGGACACTCATGACAGGAAAGGGCAGGGAGCCCATGCAAGCAGGATCTGAAAGATGGAACGTAAGGGGCCAACGTCATCCAGAGCTTCCCAAACGGGCAGCTTGTAGGAGAGCTTTACTGCTTTGCAAGTGTTTTTGTTGCTTACATACCTGGGCTAGGGGTGGACTTCTGCCTCTCCACAAGTGAAACTCTAGTCTATGTTTTGGCTGATTCGTCAGTGGTAGATAAAGGCTAGCCACGAAGCCTGGAACCTCAGTTTCTGTGTAGATTCCTTCCGTCAAAACTTGCTGTGACCTGGCACTCCAGAAGTCAGTGTTTCACACACAGAGAAGGTGTATGAGGAGCATGCACCTTCCCTCCCTGCCTTCGCCAGACATAGATCATTTCCTGTCTCCTGACCCTCATCTCTTCTCATCTCACCAACAACTGTCCCTAAATTAAAGCAGGGCCTTTAAGATTTCCTTCTCCGGCCTTCCTCTAAGTACTAGTTTTTCCCAAGGCTCTTAGGAAACTGCTGGATTATGCTGAAAACTTCAAATATTCCAGCTCTTGAAAATGATAAAAATCTTTCACTAAAATTACCAAACAGAGCCCTTTAAATCACTAAGATGACATTTTCCTCTCACTCGGGCTGAAGTGAGGGTGTCTCTACCTTTACCTCGCATCTAGAGGTGCTTAGTGAGCAGAACTCTTGCCCAGTAAGAGAGACGTTTCCATTACTAACTACCAAGACCTAATAAGTGAGCAGAAGTAAAACCTTGCTTTTCTAGTAAATGGTTTACCAACAGTGTCCCAAAGCCACTTTGTAAAGGTACACAAAAGATGTGAGACTAAGATGGGTGTGGTGGTGCACACCTTTAATCCCAGGGCTTGGGAGGCAGAGGCAGTGGGTCTCTGTGAGTTCAAGGCCGGCCTGGTCTACAAAGCGAGTTCAGCTGGGGTTATAGGGAGACCCTGGATCAAAACCACCAAAAACAAACAAACAAACAAACAAACAACCCAAAGGTGTGAAAGCACAAATTATCCCGACATTAAGCAACAGGATGTGTCTGAAATACAGTTTGCTTTCCCTTCTTATGTAAAGTCCAACAAGGTAGACTGCTATCTCTCTGTTAAATAATTTTTCTCTTACTGCTCAGGATGTAGCTCAATGGTAGAGCACTGGACTAGCATACTGAAGTCCTGGATTCAATACACAGTACAGTAGTAAATAAACAGCAGAGCCCCGCTGGAAATGTACCTCAGTTAGCAAAGCCCTTGCCTACTATACACTAAACCCTGGTTTCAATCCTTGGCACTGCATGAATTGAGCATGGTGATACATACCTGTAATCTCAGGTGGAAGTGGGGCTGGAGAGATGGCTCAGTGGTTAAGAGCACTGACTGCTCTTGCAGAGGACCCAGGTTCGATTCCCAGCACCCACACGGCAGCTAAGAACCATCTTTAACTCCAGTTCCAGGGGAATCTGCCACCCTCTTCTGACCTCCGTAGCAATGCGGGACACGGGGGCACCTACCAACATGCAGGCAGTGCACTCATACACATAAAATAATAAATAAAATTTAAAAAATGAAGATGGAAGCAGGATGCTCAGGAGTGGGAAGCCAGCCTGGGGCACATGGGACTGGCTTGAAAATAAATACATTCCTATACATATCACTAGCATGTATGTTGCTGCAACAGAAGAAAAGGAAATGTGATTACTGCACGTATCAGCTGTGTGTTGACGTGCTGCTTCTTCTGTGAACTGCAGCTGACTCCCACGCTGGCTATCAGCAGCTTCTACCCATACAATGGGAATCCCTCAGACTCTATGCCTCTTGGCTTTACCACCTTTAAGACCTTCTAGATGAAACTTGATCCAGGCAATCTCTGATGACATTTACAACCCACCGGACTTGCAAACTGAGCAGCGGTCACATGTGGGCCTCTGTATTAAGAATTTTTAGCTTTTAGCACAGCCTGCTTTCAAAATCTTGGCTAGGTATATACGAGTTAAAAGTTCTCTTCATACTTTTTTTTTTTTTGTCTTTTTGAGACAAGGTCTCCCTTTAGTCCCAGCTGGCTTGGAGCTCACTTTGTAGACCAGGCAGGCCTTGAACTCACAGAGATCCACCTGCCTCTGCCTCCCCAGTGCTAGGATTAAAGGCGTGTGCCACCACGCCCGGCTAAAAGTTCTCTTCAAAGAGGACACTCAGCTGAAGGTGGAGAATGGCCGTCCATAGAGTGCTTGCCACATGGGCATGAGGAGATGAGATCACTTGGCAACACGTGCACACACATGAATATGCACACATATGTACTCCACACATAATACCTATACACACATAATATAACTCACCTGTGAAAATTAAACACTGTATGTCAACTAAATTAGTGTGCCATCATTCTCCTAGTAAAAGGATGTTCCTCCACCCACATCCCCTCAGCTCCACCTTCCTGGCACCTTCACCAGAATGAACAGAAAGCCTCAGGAGGAAATATACCATTGAGTGGTTCCTGGCATGAAGAGACTGTTCAGCAAATACCTGTAGGTGAGGAAATGATATCTTAACTTTGCAACACGATTTATTTGAGGTCTTCTCTCTTGTACAAGCTGAACTAGCCAGGCCTCTTGAGGCCCACGATTACCAATGATTGATGGACACACAATTTCCAGGAACACTTGTATGCATCTCATGAGTTAGCCTGACCAAAAAGGACAGCGGAAAATGAGTAAATGATATGTATAAAGTATCACAGACTTGACCTGTGCTTTTAGAGACCACACTGCTATCGCTGGAATCTTGACTTCTGCAACCTAAATTGCAAAAAGGCCCAAATTTGGGACTAGGGAGATGCAGTCTAATTGGAGGGAGACTTGAGTTCTATCCATAGAAGTGCATAAACCTGATGGGGTGGCATACACCTATGATGCCAGCAGTCACCTGAAATCTTGGCACTTGGGAGGTAGAAGCAGGAGAATCTGAAGCTCAGGGGTCATCCTCAGCTACTTCAGGGTCATCCTCAGCTACCTCAGGATCATCCTCAGCTACCTCAGGGTCATCCTCAGCTACATGGCAATTTCAAGGCCAGCCTAGGCTAGATGAGACCATCTTAAAAAAAAAAAAAACTGCTTTGTTAATGGTCACAACAGGCAAAAACTCTGAGCTTGGATTTCCTAACAGTGGAAATGAGAATAACGGCTCTGAAGTTGCTGTTAGGCGTCACTGCGTTAATTCAGTGGCTAGCAGTACGCCTAGCAGACATGGAATGAGGCATCTCCCCACACGAACAGCAGGAGACCGGTCATCTGCAGGACACTGCTCATTCTCTGTCTATAACAGCGTTTTTTCTCAAGTACAGACTTACTAGATCACACAGGTTAGCTTGCCCAGTTTGGCATGGAGTGGAAAGATGTGCCTGTGCCTTGCAGTAAGTGTGAGAGGGAGTTCCACTTCAGGTCAGAGTACAAGAATACCCACGTGAGGGGGGAAAAGGAGTAGGAGTCGGGGGGCGGGGGGGATCGAATGGCTGGAGTTGGCTACTGTGGAGTTCCGGGATTCAAAGTTGAATAATTATGAAAATAATAAACAGTAATTGGATTCCAGCTTTTCTTCCCCCAAGGTCATTGGGGCAGGGAATATGCACAGCAGCACAGGCCTGTGTGGGAGCTGCTCCCACCGAAGACAGCCTGACCTGGTCTGAAGGCCACACTGGGCAGGCAGAGCCAGGGGGGCCTGGACCACCCCTGCCACCAGCTGCCGTTCCCTTCCCCGAGATTCTGTCCAAATCCAGTCCTGTGGAGCTTCACGTTGAACCTAGCATCCGTAGAGCAGCACTGAGAGATGGCCCACACATCTTTTAGAGCCAATTATCCAGAATCCAGGAAGGGGATTTTATAATACACTGGCTATTTTTAAGCTACAAGGTTTCCAATCTTTTATGTAAATGGGGTAGGGCTAAGACCACTTATAGAGCAACCTCTCTGGTAATATGCTCACGTCAATCCCTGAATGACACATTTGGCATGCTTTTTCTCCAGTAACAAAGCTTTCTGGAATGTTTTCACTAATTTAGAAGCAGAGAGAGGCACTCCGTATAGGTAACTGCTAAACTCCATCAAGGGAACTGCTAAATGTTCCAACCTCGGGCAGACAGACAAATGAGATTAGGAGGAGGAGGAGGAGGAGGAGGAGGAGGAGGAGAAAAGAAATTCCAGGCTCTCAGAAAAGCTTTTATTTTCTCTACTACTCAAGTATGTAACTGGAGCCCAGTTATCAAAAGGGCTAAAGGTTTGTGCACACATCCCACAGATTGCAGAGATGCTGGATATAGTCACAAAGTCAGGGACCAAGAATGGACAAGTGGTATTACACCACACCTTGATGATAGTGTCCATGTGCTATTGAATTATAATGTCCCAAGACCAGTAATTGGGGTAGGCAAGGACCAGCGTCATGGTGAATACTAAGTTCTGATAACAGTACTGTTTTCTATACTGCCTCTATACATTATAAAGAATACTCATTTCCCAACACTGGGCAGCTAATTCTATTAATGATAATTCATATATCATGGAAATTGTTTCCATATGGAAGACTTTCAAACATTTTCTGGGTATCAGTTTGAACCTTTTAAAATCTAGTTCCTAGTGAACAGAAAGGCCTTTTCTGGCTTAGTCTTAGAAGTCATGCGGCATCACTTTCATGTATTCCATCGGTCCACGTAATCATAAGCTCCTCATGCAGGGAGAAACAGACATCTGTCTCAACGGGAAGAGAGTGGTAAGGTCCCAGTACCACGGTTCAGAACTGTCACCATGGCTTCACCAGGCTCAGCCTGTCTGTAATTCCTTGCAGGCAGCTGACTCTCCTATAAACCTGAGCACACGCAGGCCCTATATAAAGCAGGTGTTTAGCAAATACTTTGGAAAAGACATCATGAATTATTTTAAAATTAGCTCACAAAGGAATGTTCAAAGGCATGTGGTGTGTGAATGCTTACAAGGGTCTCTGCCTAGGTACTTTTCAGACTAATTGGACCAGTTCTTAAATTTGAAAAAAACAAAACAAAACAAAAAAAAAAACCAAAAGCAAATACTGTTCAGTAGTGAGAACTCTATGAGAGCTCTATGAACCTTAGCATGAGAAAAAAACAGATTTGAACCCTGACCCAACCATTCAAGCAGCATCCTAAAACACGGTACTTTACTTAAGATCTATTTCCCCATTTTTAAAACAATAACAATTACCACCTAGTATGTATTATTAGGAGGATGAAATGGAAACTAGAAAGCCAAGAATTGTGCTGGCCACACACGGGGGTGTTCCATAAATGTGTACAGTGCTTGTATCATCACTGCTATTTCAAAGGTTTGGACCACTCTCTAGCAGACGGTGAGCGCCCAGGGCAGCCTAGCACTTACAGTGTCCTCATGGACCACTCTCTAGCAGACGGCGAGCATCCAGTGCAGCCTAGCACTTACAGTGTCCTCGTGGGCCACTCTCTAGCAGACGGCGAGCATCCAGTGCAGCCTAGCATTTACAGTGTCCTCGTGGACCACTCTCTAGCAGACAGCGAGCGCCCAGTGCAGCCTAGCACTTACGGTGTCCTCGTGGACCACTCTCTAGCAGACAGCCAGCGCCCAGGGCAGCCTAGCACTTATAGTGTCCTTGTTTTGACCATCCTTTGTCTGCCTCCCTCTCACCTACTTCAACCAAACACTGAAAGGGCTGCTGAAAATTTTCACATGACAAACCAGACATTCTGAACTTTATAGTCTGAAAAAAAAAATGTAGGAAAAGTACAGTGGAAACGCCAAAGGCTGGGAAACTTTCAGAAAAATCAGGCTTTGTAAGTAGGTTGAATAATCATGTCATCCATAAGTGATTTGATCAGCTTTGACTTGACACCCAGGGGGAAAAAAACAACTCTGCACCTTGATTATTGCAATCTTAAAATGTTACCATCCAATAGGAGAGGGCCAGATGTTGAATTGTCCTCCTTCAAGAAGGTTCAGCTATAGACTGCCAGCTCCCCTTCTCCAGCAGAGAAAATCAGACTCCAGAACATGATGCACAGGGGCATATTCTAAAGGAGGATCACAGATGGCATTCTGTGGTAGAGGCCCAAAGAACAGGGTATGTAGAAGGTAAAGGGCTTGCCTCCCAAACACAAGGACCAGAGTCCAGATCTCCAGCTCTCAAAGCATAGCTGAGCATGATGGTGCAGTCATGTAACCTTAGTGCTGGGAAGGATCCCCGGAGCATGCTGGCCGGCTAGTCTTGACAAGCAAGTGAGCTTCAGGTTCCCTGAGAGACACTTTCTCAAAAACTAAGGTGGATGGACTGACAAAATGGCTCAGTGGGTAATGCACTTGCTGCAACACCTGACAGCCTACGTTCAGTCCCCAGGATCCATGTGGTAGAAGGAGAGAACTGACTCTTGTACATGTTCTGACATGAGTGCTATGGGACACGCGCACCCCTTCCTCCACATACAAATACACTGAAAGAAAAATAGACAGTGGAGAGCAATAGAGGAAGCCACTGACACTGACCCCTGGCCTCCACATGCAGGCTTACAGCTGTGTGCACCCATGTACACAAATACACACGCACATATACCATACACACACACACACACACACACACACACACACACACACACAGGCTATGTAGTAAAGCTATACTATAGAGGGATATCACGCTGGAATTGGTTTTTTAAAGAAAGAAAATAAAGGAGGAAAAAAAACTGAACTGAAATTGAGGCAGACTATTATTGGAGTTTGTGAAGACAGGACACCGCCCCTTGGGTTAGCCCTCACAGCTCTGTCTGTGGCTTCCACACTTGCCACTCAGCAAGTGCTCCAGAGTAATTTGTTAATGAGTTGCCTGCATTCATGTTAAATCAATGGCTGGGAAAGGAACCCTCTTCATATTTAGCCTAAGTAAGTACTTCAAGTTTCAGGCCCCAGATGATCTTATTTTAATCTATAATAATCTTGTTTTTTCCATTATGAAAATGTTTCCCCTTTCTGAAAGCGGGCCTACTTTTTCAGCTCACTGATGAGATAATCAGAATGAAGCAGAACACGCTGGAGAGGAGTACAGTTAAAGACGGGAAGGACCCTCAAACAGAAATCTACAGTCAGCGAAACGCCTGGTTTTATTTTTTTTATTTTTTTTTTTTTAAATTTTTTATTTATTTA
This sequence comes from Rhizomys pruinosus, assembly GCA_009823505.1. NCBI lineage: Eukaryota > Metazoa > Chordata > Mammalia > Rodentia > Spalacidae > Rhizomys > Rhizomys pruinosus. The sequence goes on along the minus strand of VZQC01014815.1, from coordinate 864,117 downwards.
TTTATTTTTATGTGTATGAATGTATTGTCTGCATGCAGGTCTGCGCACCCGTGTCGTGCGATGCCGCGGAGGTCAGAAGACGGCCTCGGATTCCCCTGGAACTGGAGTTCTCCTGGAACCGGAGTCACAGACGGTTCTCAGCCGCCATGTGGGTGCTGGGGATCGAACCCGGGTCCTCTGCAAGAGCGGTCGTCGCTCTTAACCGCTAGGCCATCCCTCCAGCCCCGAAACGCCTGGTTTTAAACAAGAGGGCCTGGGTTCCCTTTCCAGAACTTGTGTAAATAACACAAGCTCGGTGCACCCTTGGAATCCCATTGCTGGGGAGAGAGACAGGCAGATTCCCCGGGGTCCTCTGGCCAGTCAGCTTAGAGGACTTGGTGGGTTGAAGGGCAGTGAGAGACCCTATCTCAAAAAAAGGTGAACAGTGTTGATAAACGACACTAAAGGTTGTCTTCCGGTTTGCATATACACACGTGTGCATGCATACACCCCCTACACTACACATGTACACATACACGCAATGAAAAACGTAGTAAACACCTGGAGCCTTCTTGCCGCTGACACCCAGAACCAAACGAAGCTAGCCTTTGCTCAGCAATGCTCCAGTTACAGCCATGAAAAATAAAGGCAAGGGGAAGAGCCCCCCAGGAGAAAAGGCCCTCAGACGAGCTGCCGAGTGGGCAGTCAGCACCCGAGGGGGTGTCATGGTCAGCTCACGATACCTTTTCAAACTTGTTTAAGGCCTGTGCAGACTCTCCACATGTATACGGCCTGGCTGCGAGGCAGTCTCAAGTCACCCACGGTAGAAACGCGCCTGTCTTCTCCGGAAGGGGACCTCTTCCCCACTGATACTCACTGTGTATCCCACTTTGCTAGCCAGACTTCAGCCTGACCCTGGGTATTTATAACAACTACCAAACTTCCCACGGCAGACAAGAGTATGTCTGCCTCCCAAGGACTGACACACACAGGCAGCTTTCAGCTCAACTGCAGCATCTGGGCTCCCTGCGGGCCACCTTGGTCTAACACATGCATACTGGACCTTGTCACTGTCAGTTGGGAGAAAAACAACTGGTGGTTTCTCAACAGCTGCCTCAGAGGACTGCTGGGGAGGACAGGCATGTGTAAAGCCTCCTCTCTGCTCCCCCCCCCCCCAAGCTGCCTGAACTTGTTCCATCCAATAGACTCCACTGGCCTCTTCCTGGAGACACATTCCTGTGGCCCAGAAGCCCTGCAGGGGCAAGCACTTGCCCAGCTTCTTAATTTTACAACGTGACCTTGAGGTGGAGCCCCACCACCAACCCTACCGTAGCCCCATATTATATACATCCCCCTCCTTTACCCCTGTCACTTCCCAAGTTAGAAGCAGAGGGCCAAGGCAGCTACATTTTTCTAATGCTAAGAAATCCAAAGTGACACATGAGAATAAGCATAAACATACACACTGGCCTAGGACTTATAATAAAAAAGTCCCTTCATTTCTTCAGCCAGAGCCTCAAAGGAACCATCCTTTAGAACTAAACAAAACCCACGATGAAACGTATCGACACATTCTATTTTCAGATTCAATAGAGATAATCTTTACATTCATAATTTTATGAGTCCAGGATGAAACAGAGAGAGTGAGCGTGTGTGCATCTGCCTCGTGTTCTCAGTGACCAGCTGGACAGATGGTCAAGAATATCATTAGTTAAGAAAGCTCTCATTCATTATCAGAGAGTCCCTTGAACAGGCTGGTATGGGGTACAAGAATGTCCCAGAATGCAATATTTGAAGAATGTGTTCGTGTCTGAGACACGAGTCCATGTGGTGAATGTGGGGGAGGAAGAGGGAGAACAGATATTTCCTTGTGATCCAGACAGTGACTACCAAGTACCTCAGCACTGGCTGTTCACCCAGACACTTCCTGCTCCCGTTCTGCCCACTCCCCTCCACACTACTATTGGTGAAGAAAGCTAGAAGGAGAGTCCAGTAGCTGTCAGGATCCCTCTGTTTTAGACACAAATATCTCAGAAGCAGGAAACTACCAAGGGAGACGGAAGAGAAGACACTGTCTAAAACTGCCACCTCGTCGGCTGCCTTTCTCAGCATACATAGAAATGGGGGTCTGGGGCTGGAGAGATGGCCTAGCGGTTAAGAGTGCTGACCGCTCTTACAGAGGACCCGGGTTCGATCCCCAGCACCCACATGGCGGCTGAGAACCGTATGAAACTCCAGTTCCAGGGGAATCCGAAACCGTCTTCTGACCTCCGCGGCCGTTGCACGACACGGGTGCACAGACTTGCATGCAGACAGTACATTCATACACATACATAAATGAATAAAATTAATAAAAAAAAAGAAATGGGGGTCTGATGTATTCATCCCGTATCAGTGGTTCCACAGTGTGCATCTGTAAATATAATCAGACACCTCATGTGACCAACAGACAGCACGGTCGTGACCAGCACTAGTAAACCTAAGAGACCCAAAAGTCAACAGCTGTCCCCCTGCCTGGTTTTCTGTACTAAGCCACACCCATCTTTCCAACTCAGCCTTTATATTACAATGTCTGTCAGAGGGACTCTGATAGACACAGATGAGTTCCCTGACCTTACCGATCTTTACTCCTGCCCAGCATTGAGCACCTACAAGGTATGAGATGTTTCATCAGACACCCACAGGACTACAGAAGAAGCTGGGAAGTGGAGATCCCCCAGGTGATCACTTTAGAGACAAGTGTGAGTTTGCAAGTAAAGATCAATCAACATTCACAGCTTCGGCACAAATTAGTCTTCAAAATAATCAATGCATTGTATTTTACTAATAACTTAGGTTAGTACTCAATTGGAGACTTCTCTGGAAGAAATCAGGGAGTAGTCTTAAAGTTGAAGCAGAATCCGGGATTCATAAGGAGAAAGGTATGCAATATGGAGCAAAGATATCAGAGAAAGAACCTGGACCATGAAGGAGGGTCATTATTCATCCCCGGGTGGTCCCTAGTACTATCTCCTGTCCATGTGCAGCAGCTGCCGGTGCCCAGAAGACATCTAAGGCAGAATCCCCAGCTGCCACTACAACTGACCCCTGGGGAACTACCAGCAACACATATTGAGACTTCATAGCGAAAGTACAGTAGACTGGCCACTGAGCCACTTTAGACTTATCACCTAGTTCAATGCTCTTAAAGTCTTCCTGAGGCAGTCTTTACTGCCAGTCTACAGCTTGGCAAGGTGAAGCTACTGATCCAAGATCATACCGCTGACAAGTGTCGGGATAGGAACTGGATCCAGACTGTGTCTCTTCCAGTCTGGGGGCTCTTAACCACTTTACCTACCATAAGGAGCCCTTTCTATATCCTGGGCAAGAAACACTCGATTTTCCAAAATTAACTGTCATGGACTGAATATAAAATGTCCCGCACAGGCTCGTGTTTTAGATTCTTGGTTCTTCTGGAGAGGTCATGAAAATCATAGGGAATGGGGCCTAGCTAGAGGAGGTTATCACTGTGTGTGTGTGGGGGGGGGGTATGTTGTTTTCCCTGGCTACTTCCTGCTGCTTTCTGCTCCCTGGTTGGCCGTGAAGTGAACAGCTCTTCTCTGCCCCACGCTCCTCCTCCTGCCCCGAGATGTTCATGGATGGAACCTGTAAAATCATGAGCCAAAATAAAGCTCTCCTCCCTTAAGTTGTTTCCGTCAGGTGCGTGTCACATGGAAGAGTAGCTAATGCATTAACTCCATGAAGAATGAAGAGAGCTGGGGATAGTACTGCCGGCCTTTATCTGAGCATTTGCTCTACACAGTGAGCTCCAGGCCAGACAAGTCAACAGAGAATTAAGAAAAAAAAAAATACATAGAAAACAACAGGCTAACAAAATCTAAGTCTCTTGTGTTCTTAATACCAAAATCTAGATTTTAGCAATCAATCAATTTACTAACCAGTTTTCTTCACCAAGAGCTATGATAAACATACATATATACAAATGTATGTATATATGTATTTCATGTGTTCAAAAATACATTCTAAAAACCCGGGTGTGGTGGCACACGCCTTTAGTCCTATCACTCGGGAGGCAGAGGCAGGCAGATCAAGGCTAGCCTTGTCTACAGAGCAAGTTCCAGGACAGCTGGGGCTACAGGGACACCCTGTCTCAAAAAGACCAAAAAAAAAATACATTCTAGGGCTGGAGAGATGGCCTAGCGGTTAAGAGCGCCGACCGCTCTTGCAGAGGACCCGGGTTCGATCCCCAGCACCCACATGGCGGCCGAGAGCCGTCTGAAACTCCAATTCCAGGAGAACTCCAGTTCCAGGGGAGTCCGACACCCCCTTCTGACCTCCGCAGTGTTGCACGTCACGGGTGCACAGACTTGCATGCAGACAGTACATTCATACACATACAGAAATAAATAAAATAAAAAAAATACATTCTAAAACTAAAAATGACCTCTTACTTATTCTTTCTAGAACTCTTCCCTTTTTATCTCTCAACCTGAGGTTGTGAAAAAAGTCAAATAACATATTATGGAGGCTGAGGGTTCTGCCTTTGAGCTTTCCTGTAATATAAAAATAATAACAAAAACATATTCAATATTTTATGTTTTCAAAATGAGAATCTATTGCTATTATAAATAAACAGTAGCGATAAAGCTCTAGCAAGCTTCGTGTCTTGCTGTGATCTCGGGGTAAGATATGTACACGAGGATGAGATCCTGTGGTGGGATGAAGCCACCTCCTCTGACCTGTGCTCATTCTGCACTTGTCTGCTGTCTCTGTTTCTGGCCCCTGGAAGTCCTGCCCTCTCCAGGCCTTACTATGCTTCCTGGTCAAGTTTACTTTGCTGGGCCTGCTTCTGCCCTTCCAACAAGTTTATTTTCTCTGTAACTTGTTCTGGGCTAGCATGTGTCCTGGTTCACCCATGACTTCTGCACTGACACCATCTTTCCCTGAACCCCAACTCTCCTGCCCCTTTTACCCTCTCCTGGAGAGTTTGCCCTTCTGAAGATGTGCTGCTCCAAGTTGCTGTCTTCTGCTGATGACAGGTGCTCTGTAGCGTGCAGACAGAGGAACTGTGTTCCTAATCCCTATAACGTCTGCAAAATGTTCACCATTAAAATACCCTAAAGAACCTTCTCTTCATCTCTCCACGTCTAAAGAACTGTGATCAACACAATTTAAAAGTCCCCCATTCCTGATCCACACAAAATTCTCCAAGCCCCCCCAAAATAAGGAAAATTCTATTTTCTCTACACCCACCCAAAATCTTCCAGGTGGACATGAAAAGTAGCCCTGAAGTGTCACTGCTAGGGGAAGGCCAACCCCATTGTTACCTTGTCTCATCAGGTGTGCTGGCACATGCCTTTGATCCCAGCACTAGGGGGACAAAGGGCAGGCAGATAGCTGCGAGTTCCAGGCCAGGCAGGGGTACATAGTGAGACCCTATCTAAAATCAAAAATTCACCTTGCAGGTTTTCAAGATACTCCCGAGTTCTGGACTCTAAAGCAGTTGACTTCAAATTCTACCCCTCACGCAGCTCCGGGCAAGTCACTAAACTGCTGAGCCTCAGTTTTCCTATCTTGAAAGCAGTGCTGATGAGAAAAATTACAGATGCCATTGGGGTTTAATAAAGGGATAAACAGATGCAAAAGTCCTTCAAGGGAGGACACAGAAGCAAGCTAATGTCTTTCATCAAGGCACCCCAACCTTCTGAGGAAAGCAGAGTTAATAATAAGGCCAAGCCTTCCTATTCCCAGACACAACTGGAAATGAGTCCGTTGCAACAGTCTTTCTTAGAAGTTTGATCTTTCCTTTCCATCTTCCTTCCTGTTCCTTCCAAGAGGAAGACAGGTCGAGGACAAGAAAGCACCAACACGGTCAAATGCAGAGCAAGAGACAGACGTGGAGGGATCGGATGCCAGAGCATAAGAAAATCACCCCCCCAATTCACTCCAGACATTCCTGACTTGATGGAACTACCAAATGTGAGCAGGAAGTACCCTGTATGAGTTCAGAAAGGGAAGCACCCAAGAGAAGAACAGGACTCTTCTAATCATTACCATTTTGATCACACTTTCACGCCTTCCACACAGTGCTTTGGGGAAAGCTACAGGGCTCAGGGTTGTTAATATGACACCAGCCATGTCCTGGTAATCAGAGGCCACTCTGGGCTCAGCTTGTCAGGGCCTCCTTTTCCAAGGGATGACAGTGATCTAGAGACCCAGCACTGCAGTTGTGGAGCCTGCCTGTACTCCACTATCTGTGCCTTCTGAAGACAATTTAAGTGATGGAAAGCTAACTACAGGAGGAAAAGAGGGACAAGCAAGCATGGATATGGAAAGCATAAACATTAAAGAAAACCAGAGCTGAATTAACTAAGCGATGTTTCCAGCTCCCACCACCAGGAAAAAAGCAACTCCTTTATGCTGGGTTGAAGGGAAGAGAACTTCCAGGATGGCAGACTTATCAGGACCCATTCTACGACTTGAAAGGAGACCGAGGGGTGATCTACAGACCCTGGCCTAGAGACCACTCTCACAGGAGGAAAGACAAGCGGAGAGAAGGGTGTGAGTGGAAGCTGTTGTCAACCACAGTGCCCACGGAGGCCTGTGAACAACCCACAGATTCTGCTTATCCAGACCTGGGAACTTGATCTTCTGAGTCCCTGTGAGGGTCACTGGGAAGGTAGGCAGGCCAGGAATGAAGGGCTCTGTGATCTCTTGGACCCTGGTAAAGACATGCTGCCTCAGTTTCCAGAAACCACGATGGCATTTAAGAAGAACTGTGAGAAAACGGATCATGAATGAATGGCCTTTTAGAACTAGGAAATATAAGAAGCAAGCGAGCAATGGTTCTGCCTTTATGTTCTCTCCTTTCACTGAGAAGCCAGTTACCCATCTTCCTAGTCTAAAAAAAGTTTTCTCTTACTCCTGAGAAGTATTTCGACCAGTTTCAGACACAGATGATAAGGCAGCAGATATTTCCCAATGACCCCAGATCAGAGTGAATTCCTCATTACTAAGCCATGTCTTTCTTACTCAGTGCACTGTATACAGGCATTCAAGGCCAAGGGCAGGAAACTAGTGATAAGTTCATTTTCTTCAGTGTTATGAAAATGTCTCAGACTGACCTGTAAAACACATGGAATTCACAGAGGTAGAAATCACCCCTAAATACATTTTTACAAAATGCAAGACAGATATTTGGATTTCTTTCAAGTACATTTAAGAAAACAATAATATTCCGTTGAAAAAGAAAACCACAGAGTGAGTGGTGTAGGTAACTGTGAGAAAAAGAAGTGTATTTAATCAAATTTTTGAAGTAAAGGTTAATTTACAGAAAATGAGAAGGTATAATTAAACCAACGGTGTACAATATAAAGAATGAAGGCAAAAACTCCCAAGGGAAGTTGGAATGAGAAAGTACAGAAGTGCTCACATGTGACAAAAAAAGCTGAACTGCATCTCATTCTGGTTCTCCTTTAAGTCATGACAGATAGATGCTCTTGTCATGGGTTAGGATCACGACACGCATAATGCTACTCAAGCTGCGGTCAATGGACCTGTATCCATTCCCCCAAAACTGACAGCATTTCACAGAGGTTGAGGTGGAAGGGCTACCCTGGGTTATATTATAAAGCACTGTATCAAAAAACCCAAAATATAAAAATCAAATAAAATTTCATCATGGAATTAAAATGTATGAAAATTTCCAGTTTTCAGGGTTTTTTTTTTTTTTTTTAACTTTCGGCTTGTGTTCTCTTTACTTCTTGGTTAGCAGAGAAACTGGCAGCCTGGACTATTTAGCGTGAAACACCGATTCTAGTAAAATCAACACATGCCTTTATGTTTTTAAGAACTCCCATATAAGGTAAAAGCCCATATGATCTTTTAATTTGTTTGCATATAAAAAGAAATTCTGAACTGAGCAGTCGTCTATAAAGAAGGAATTTGTCATTTTAATTATTAAACACAGCCAAATATTTATATATCATTAAATTCAAAATACATAAGCAGTTAGATGGGTGGTTTTTCCACTCTGCCTTACGATAAAGGGCTATGTTACAATACATGGGCAAGATACAATTATATAACATATTGTTTTTAGTAATATTTTAGAGCATATTTTTGTTTGAAAATCTGTGGCTATATCAACACCCCTCTCCACATTTTACATATACTTTATCTTTCCTTTGCCTAGATTTGTTTTTCTTTTTCATAGAATTCTGTTTATGAAGAAATCTAGGTATCAAAAAAGAATAGTGTCTTTCTCATGAGATGAAACACATTGAGAAAACCAAAAGGAACGTATATATACACAGGGGCAAGAACTGGAATGTAAACACATGGAGCTGGTTCCTTGGGTAAAGTGGTTACTATGCAAGTGTGAAGAAAGACCTGAGTTCAGCTCCCCAGTACCCATAAAATAAGCTCTGCAACCCCAGCACTGTAGCAGAGACAAGCAGACCTTCAAAGCTCCGGGGCCAGACCAGTCTAGCTGAAATGGCCACTTCCAGGTTCAGTGAGAGACTATCTCCAAAATGAAGGTAGAGAAGTGACTGAGGGAGGCATCCTGACGTCAGCCTCTGACCTCCACATACACCCTCAAGGGCGAGCACACTGGCATACACATGCACACAACTTACAGCCCCCCCCCCACACCTCCCAAAGAAAACTACTGCCAGAGACCCTTAGACAACAATGTCACTATTTAGCAACCCTTCCTGTTTACTGAAATAAAAGCTTTAAACTATTTCCTTACAAGTTGATTTCAAGTTCAATTGGGAGATGTGACTTTCCCTAAACATGCAGGCAGTGTTGGGCTGAGGGAGGGGCGCAGGCATTGGGCAAGCTGAGGGACAAAGGACAGGTCAACAGTTGACTGGACCTGAGAATTGTAGTAGTCAACACTGCCATCTTACTGACATGCTTTTATCAAATGGCTTTAATAGCTTCTGCTCTAGAAGCTGAGGTCACATAAGAGGGGTAGGAAGCAGCCTTCACACCCACCACCCTGGAGAACACACTGGGAGACTCCACCATTCTGAGATCGTCATAAGCAAGGCCTTTTCCCATCAAAGATCCGATTACACTGCGTTCTTTTACATTAGGTTTACTTTCCTGGCTTTAAACCTTGCCAACTTTACTGCTTAGAAGCCTATCTTCAGAACAGGACCCTCGCTTTGAAGACCCTTTTGAAGAAATGTCATGGGGCAGTAAACATAAAATAGGATTCATAGCACCACAGATGACAACAAAAAACAGAGCCGAAGCTAATCAGTCAACCCCATAAAACAGTGCTCTGTCTCCCTCTCTCACACAGTAGCAGCCCAATAAGATCTGTGGAGGGAATGTAAGCAAGCAGGAGGAAGCAGCTGAAAAGAATTCCTGCTGCGTTCTCCCCCAGCGCCTCCTTCCCAGTCAAAAGGACTCAAGGAAGGAATGTTTCATCCCTCGGCTGCTGTTCAGGGCCAGCTCTGCCTGGGGCCCCACGTGGTGTGAGTTTGCTCATTTCCATATGTTTGCAAAGTGAGAGCTACCTTCTACAGCTCACCACTTCTCCTTTAAAGCAGGCCTTACCGAGACCAAAGACAGGCACAGGGCCCTGCGCTCACCAGGAGAGAAAGTCAGCCTTCTTACTAGAAAGCCTCCCAGAAACCCTAAGCGCGTGCCTTTCTTTGCAGCTGGTGGCATCTTGGGCCTACTATGCAGCCCATAGAATGTGGTTACCATGGCGACAAGTCTGCATCAGGGTAAGCCTTCCCCGGCCACAGCAAGGGCTCCCAACCTCACAGGTCTGGAAGTCAGAAGGTGAGGGTTCAAATGAGGCAGGCACAAAGGCCCATTCACCCCAAGGACCCTATAGATTTTCCCTAGAATGGAACTAAACACCTCAGGGATGAGAAGGAGGAGGAGGAGGGGAAGGGGGAGGGGGAAGGGGAGGGGAAGGGGAGGGAGGGGGAGGGGGGAAGGGGAGGGGGAGGGGAGGAATGAAAAAACACAATACATATATAAAATAAAATATTATTCAGCTCTAGGGGTTGGAGAGTGGCCTAGTGGTTAGGAGCGCTGACTGCTCTTGCAGACGATCCGGGTTCGATCCCCAGCACCCACATGGCAGCTGAGAACCATCTTTAACTCCAGTTCCAGGGGAATCCGACGCCCTCTTCTGACCTCTGCGGCATTGCACGACACCGGTGCACAAACCTATGTGCGGACAGTACATTCATGCACATAAAAAACAAAATTAAAAAAATATTCAGCTCTAAGGAAAAATGAAATCACAAAATTCACAGCAAAAAATGATGGACCTAGAACGTACAATATTATGTGAAGTCGCTCAATCTCAGAAAGTAGAAAACTGCATGCCTTCCTCATATGGGGATCCTAGCTTATCATGTATACATGTACATATGCAAACAAATGCACGTATGGTGTGGGTATACTATAATATTTAGAATCCAGAAAGGGTTGTTTGAAAAGAAAAGGAACATAGTTTGTCCCTGCCTCTTTTTTCATGGTGGATATATGAATTCGACTGTCTGCATGCTGAGCTGGAAGGGACCGTTTCTGCATTCCGTAAGAGTCCAAGAAGTGACGTCCCTCTCAGGCATGACTGTGAAAGCTGGCCTTCCTTTTGGAGCCCACTGACCATTAGTCCAGTGGGAACTAGACATGACTGGACACTGACTGCATGTTTTGCAACAATCCACCTGGAAAAAGTGATATTTATTTGTTAATGTTTGCTGGAATTCAGTGTCCAGTGATTGGATACCTTTTTTTTTTTTAAAAGAGCTGTTATGGGGCTTGGGGGTGATTAAGAACACTGACTGCTCTTGCAGAGGACCTGGGTTCCATTCCCACTACCTACTTGGTGGCTAACAACCACCCATGACTCCAGTTCCAGAGGGTCCAACACCTTCTTCTGACCTCCAAGGTGTATTTATACACATGCAGGCAATACAGTCATACACATAAAATAAAAACAATAAATACAATACTAAAAAATAAGAGTTGGTTTTGTTGGAAAGTCTTAAATAAAACTGATTTGAATTTTCAAAAAATCAAAAGAAATTGTATTTGAAGCTTGTCACAAATGTACCCTACAGCTGGGGACTAGAATAAGACATCCCCCTCCCCCCATGTCACACAAAGCTAAACTCAGAGGGTCCTACAGTCAAAGGGAACCAGAAAGGGCTTCTTTAACAAGTCTACTGCACTAACCCCATCTAACAGGTAATTCTGTAAACAGTGAGGCTAGCAGACAGCTATAGCCTGATCTGGGTATATTGGTTCATTACTATTTTTCATAACTATCTCCTCTGCTATACACTACTTAACAGTTTACTCTGCAGGTTTCTCTCTGATCAATTTCATTTCACAGTCAGACAAACCTGAGGAGGGTGGGTGGGGGGCAGAAAGTCTCTCTCCCAGGCTTGGAACACAGCTTGGTTGTTACAGTGCTTGTCTACCAGGACTGACCTTGGGTTCAATCCCTAGCATAGCATAAAACTGGACGTGGTGGCAAAAGCCTGTACTCCACCTCTCAGGAGGTGGAAGCAGGAAGCCAAGAGGTTCATGTTCAAGATCATGCTTGCTTGGCTACATAGTGAGGTCGGAGCCAGCATGGGATACATATGACCCTGTCTGGAAAAAAAAGATGAAGGAAGGAAAGAAGGAAGGGAGGGAGGGGAGGAAGAGGAGGGAGGGAGAGGACAGCGAGAGGGAGGGAGGGAAGAATTATTCCCATTTTGTGAAAGAAAAAACTATGGCTCAGACTTGCTAAGCGATTTGCAGAAACAACCTAGAACGCAGAAAACTAAAAAGAAAGCTGAAGACGTTTATTTTTTTCCCCACACCTCAGCTCAACTACAAAAAGAAAAATGACTTCCTCCCCATATCACCAATTCTTACCTGTGGGAAGAAAAGCCCCCCATTTTATGCATAACTAGGCATGGTTACACCCAGCAAGTGACTTCTGGGTAAATGAACAGGTGAGGTAGGCTTTTCAGTATCTTTTCATTTTTCCTGCCCTGGGCCAGGTTAGGAGGACCCAAGTGAGCCTCGTGGAAGATTACAAAGTTGGAAAGACAGGAAGGTGTGCAGGTGGCTGTGCTCCATGTAAGCTCTATCTGCCTCTCAGACCTGACTTGGGCTGTTTCTAACACACACCATCAGCACACACTATGCCGCCCTGCTGCACTGGCAACCTTACTTGTTCTTTATTTTAACTTCTCTCAGTTTTACCAGAAGGTTCTTCCTAGTCTTCCCTGCTTTTAACAAGGCCAAATGATGTTTTCCCAATGACGGCTCTGTTGTTTTAAAATCAACTTGTTCTCTACCTCTCCCAGGCTGTTAACAGGCATTTGGCCCAAGCCACCCCTCCTCCAGGCCTGAGTTCTCTCCCACACACCAACTCCTGCAGGCTTCAAAGAAGGCTAGTGGCAAAAGAAACACCCTAGATTAAAAGACAAAACCTGCAAAAACCTGCAGATAGTGGAGCTCCTCTGTGTGAGAACCAGGTGCGCTCTTTACTAACCCTCTGCCCCACAGAAGGGCCAAACCCATTTCCTAATGCTGGTGATTTCTAGGTTTTTTCGGTTGGTTGGTTTGGGTGGGTTTTTATTATTCTTGTTCTTATAGCCTTATTATTTTATTTTATTTTGTGGTCCTGAGAATCGTACCCAGCGCCTCATAAATGCCAGGCAAGCACTCTACCATGAAGCCATAGCCCAGGCTCTCTCTCTTTTTTTTTTTTTTCTATACTTTTCTTATTTTGAGACAGGGTCTCCCTAAGTTGTCTAGGCCAGCTGTGGCCCCAATCTGTAGCCAAGGCAGGCTTGAACTTGTGACCCACCTGCCTCAGCCTGTTGGGTAGAAGGTATTATAGAAGGTATTATAGGTGTTACAGCTCTCACATCACAGGCCAGGCTTCTCTCTACACATCTGAAAGTCTATGTCCCAACACTGGGCACTCAAAGCTACCTGAATAGAGAAAGACTGTGGTCCTGCAAGACACATCTGAAGGAAACGTCACCATCCTACAGAACATTTAAACTACCAGAGAGACAAAAAGGTCAAAGACCACACCCCCCAGCTGTTTATTTACTCTTTAATGGTATACTCTACTTTATTTTTTTTTTTTTTTTTTTTTTTTTTTTTTTTTTTTTTTTTTTTTTTTTTTTTTTTTTTTTTTTTTTTTTTTTTTTTTTTTTTTTTTTTTTTTTTTTTTTCACCCTGGTCTTTATTATTTNTATTATTTATTTTTGCATGTGTATGAATGTACTGTCTGCATGCAGGTCTGTGCACCCGTGTCGTGCAATGCCGCGGAGGTCAGAAGAGGGTCTCGGATTCCCCTGGAACTGGAGTTCTCCTGGAATTGGAGTTACAGACGGTTCTTAGCCGCCATGTGGGTGCTGGGGATCGAACCCAGGTCCTCTGCAAGAGCGTCGGTGCTCTTAACCGCTAGGCTATCTCTCCAGCCCTACTCTACTTTAAAGCTTACCCTTTACAGTCATGTTATAGGTATTTGAAAGTTTTGTTGTATTTTTTTTTGCTTGCAAAACATTTCTCAACTGTTTTTCATAACTTGCTGTCTGAGCGATGTGCTGAGCCTGCAGACACAAGCTCTGGAAGTGCGCAAGCAACTCTGGGCTTGATGGCTCTCAAGATTAGGCTCCCCAAAGTCAACTGACAATGGTGTTCGTTTCATTAGACATTTTCACTATGACATCAGCCATCTTCAGGTTTGTTTCTCCGCCCAAAATGTTCACCTTCTGGTGTCTGTCTTGGGGTCTCGGAATGCCCCATCCTTTTTTTTTTTTTCCTCTCCATTTTGTTCCTGATATTCCAGGTTTCACCTCTAGTTACTATGAAGCATGATCTAAAGATGTTTACGCCGGGCATGGTGGTGCATGCCTTTAATCCTAGCACTTGGGAGGCAGAGGCAGGCAGATCTTTGTGAGTTCAAGGCCAGCCTGGTCTACAGAGCGAGTTCCAGAACAGCTGGGGCTACAGGGAGACCCTGTCTCGAAAAGACAAAAAAATAAAATAAAATAAAGATGTTTACTTCCTGACTTCCTAAATGAAAGACTCATTTTTAAAAAGTGGGAGGGGGCTGGAGAGATGGCCTAGCGGTTAAGAGTGCCAACTGCTCTCGCAGAGGACCCGAGTTCGATCCCCAGCACCCACATGGCGGCTGAGAACCATCTGAAACTCCAGTTCAGGGGAATCCAACGCCCTCTTCTGACCTCCGCGGCATTGCATGACATGGGTGCGCAAACCTACATGCAGACAGTACATTTGATACACATACAAAAATAAATAAAAATTTTAAAAAAAAAGTGGGAAAAAAGTTTCAGCAACTATTTTCAGATCTCATAAACAGAACTTATTTTTCCAGGGAAAGGGAGTCTATTAACCTACTTTGAAGACTAAAAACTGAGTTGGACGCATTGTGTTTAAGCTTTTGCTTATTTCTATCATAAAATGGAGGGAAATACAGAAGCTCAATATTTAAAGCACTGACATAGTTTTCCTATAACTAACCACCTTAGTCCAACCTTAAAGAACCTTAAAGAACAGAGGGAAAAAATGGGATGGTTGCACAGTGGATTTTTGTCACTATTGATGTTGCTGCTGTTGCTTTGTGATAACTTGAAAATCTTTCCCCTAGTGCCCAGTCTACTAGTGTGGTGTTTGCTTACTCAGTATCCACCCCAGGACCACAGAGAGGTAAATGTTAGCTGGCTGGGAACGGAATTTCTCCAGTCCAGGACCTGCTCACATACCAACACTGCACAGAGAAACAGTAAAGCCCAGAAGGCTGTTGTCTAACCTGTTTGGTGTTTTCTTTGCTTATTCCTTCCCAAGCTCTTAACAAACAGGTAATAGGCTACTAAATACTTGGGATCTGTTACTCATCCTGCTGCGCAGTCACAGGGCTGGCCCAAGTGCAGCCGCCAGTAACTTCAAAGGACAACTCTGGCTTGGATCTCTTTCACAAGGGACAGAGCCCAGGCCCCAGGGCACATTATAACCTGGAGGAGACAATGGCCTCATTCTCCGCCCTGTCACCTGAGCCATACCCTGCATGGGCATATACACCAAAAGGACTATCCTTTTTGACCCCTGGACCCAGGTCCTTGCTTGGTCCCTCTCATTTCTGACTACCTCCACACTGTCCTCATTCTGGGAAAGGTCACACTTCCCAGGGTCCCCCACACAAGCAGGAGGAGACAAGGTATAGGACCAAGAATTCCGAAAATCCTGCTCCTTTCTTGCCTTTCCCACAAAAGCATGATTAACCCACAAGTACCTTGTCGTTGTAATTTACAATACAGTTTCTTTTTTTTTTTAATTAGTTTTTATTGATGCTTTGTGCATTTCATACATTTTTTCCAATTCAGTTCAGGCTTATTTCCCTTTCCCTCCCCCCCCC